>OOFC01017730.1:0-30865 GCA_900323345.1 Pseudochromis fuscus
GTGTCTTGAAGACCATATTGTTTAAAAGTCTGCAATTGTGTGCTAGCTTTATGATAAGAATTATCAGCCTATATTGATGGTTACAAATTATTGTGTGGGTGTGCATGTGCAATCTTTTATAAAAAAAGTCTAAATAAATTTGATATTTTGTACGTTTGTTTGCATATCTGATTTACCTTGAAATATCAGAAAGACATATCACACACACAAAAAACCTTTATTAGATCCAGGACCATCACAGTTATTAGGACCTTCATGTTACTACTAACAAAAGCTTCAGCAGGATTTCCATTCTGCATTGGAGGACAGCAACTTCTGTCAATCACAACATCACCTGGACACTCACAACAGGTAAAGAAAAGAGTCCAGGTCCCACACAGGAAACAACTCAAACCCAACAACTGAACAATAATAATAAATAATAATAATGCCATAACTAAAACAATGACAAGATGATCAGAAACTCAGTTAAAGCTAAATGTGTTTTACTTGAGGGATATTCATCTAACTCAGCCAACAAACTCAACTGTACATCTCACTACACATGAAACAATCTCCAATGAATCCAAACTTAAACTTCTTCTTCAACCCCCCCACCCCACATCCATATGGCTGTTTCCAGCTCCACACAAATTGCTCGTCAGTCTGTCCTTAAAGGTAGAAGAGGTAGTCGTCCAGCTGCAGATTGGGTTCTCTGTGAAGGCTCTGACCCACGAGGAAAGCCAGTTTGTGGGCATACTGGCAGGGAGCAGGAACTCTGATGATCCCCTACAACAAATACACATAATGAAGCAGGTCCAATATCTCTCATAGACCTCTACACAGTTCCTGAGGTTAAATATGAGGCTCTGCATCAGTTATCAGACACTCAGCAACAGGTTGAACCAGACACCTGTGAAACTGGAAGATACAGTTTTCAAAGTTGTACTGATGACAAAGTGACTGCAGGTCTGCTCAGACGAGGGTGTGCAGCTGTAGCATCTATAATAATCTGACCAGTCACTTTGAGAAACTCTCTTTAAAAAGAAATACACTGGTTTTCAGGAACTTTGAATAAATCTTGTGGGCCCCTAGAACATGTCTGAAGTTTCTTGGTGAAACTCCACTTTGATCCTGTATTTCAGTCTCAATCAGAAACTCTGTATCAGCTCTACTAAGATCAGGCTGTTTTCCAGCACCTGTAGCTTTAATGCTTCCCTCCATTGCTCTGCGCTGACGTCCCAACCTGCCACTTTCTACACAAGGACAGCATCCCTGTAACCAGGCAACCAGTGAAATGCCAGGAATCAAAAAAGTAGTGAATCCATACATCCATCTGTTGCTGTGAGGCTGGCAGCCTGTGTGACTACATGTCCACACAATTTTACAACCAAAAACTGCTTCAAGTTTTTCATGCAGTCATTGTCACAGGGTTGGCTAATGCAGCGTCTGATATACTGTTACATCACAATATGTCAGAATCCAGGTCCACTTGTTTTACCACAGGTATTTCTCTTCAAGCAGCTCACGCAACAATGAGGTGGTTTTAAGATCTCACTGTCAATGTGTCCCTCTAACATGTATTTGGTAACAGGATGAAGGTGCAGGGCTGCAGGCTGGAACAGACATGTGGTCTTTGCAATGATGGTACAACAGCTGCCAGAGTCCATCTAATGCTGCTTCACCCAACTGCCATCATGGCAAATTTACATGGAAATGAATGGAGATGTCTTAATATTTGACATCTTTCTAAAAATTAATTGCCAGCACATTTATTGACTAAATGAACCTGATGACTGAAATAATGATTAAAAACCCTGAATATCCATCAGCTGAATCACAGGTTAGATGGTGACCCAACATTTTACAGCCATGCTCAATCCTCCCATGGCTTCATTTTCAAAAAACAACAACAACAACAAAAAAGATTAAAAAGTGACACTAAAGACATTTTCCCAAATCTTCTGAAGTTTTCACCACCGCTCAAACAATGATTACTAACAAAGTCAGTTCATCTTCAAATTGGACCTACCTGCCAGTTGTAGTACAGGTGGCACAGCTTGTAGGTGAGCCGCTGCATGTAGTCAGGCTTCAGTCCGTTGGAGTCGTAGACAACGTTGTAGTGTGTTGGTGAGACACTTCCACTGCGAACAGCCTGGCTCACGATGTAGAAGTCATACCTGCAGAGAGAAGATGCAACACTTTACTACTACCTAAAAACAAAGGACAAGATGAAGCAACAGAGACAGACACTTTGCAGGAAATTGATTTGTTCCCACAGCAACAACAATCACTGGCAGTCCCACAGACAACAGACAACCAACAGAGGAAGTACAAGGCTACAAGTTAAAAAATATGAAATATAAAATATGTACAGTAAAAAATCAAATAACAGAATAGAACAATATTCTGAACAATACAAGCACAACAGTCATTAACCATGATTTAAACAAAGCGTACCACTCTGGGCGGGTGACCTCTGTGTCAACAATGGTTCCTGGGGGAGGGTTGGACACCTCACCACCAATCTGAGCGAAAAACCTGGTGCTGATGCGCTTCTTCACCACCACCACACTCAGCCTGGGACTATAAGAAGAAAGGTCGAGAAGCAAAAGTCAAGATTTTATTGCAGAAATGTATTTGAGATTTGAGTTTGTTTCCTGTGAGCTCCTCCACTCAGGAACAACTCATCAGAAAGAAGAACAACAACATTCAAACCAGCCACTTCCAGTTGGTGACAGCTTCTGGGTGCAGCAGCTTCCTTTCAAACACAAAACCTTCAAATGTGTAAAACACTCACACGTAGCCTTCCCCCATGGTCTTCATGCAGTCTACGATCTGTTCGACCTCGTAGTTGACCACGCTGTGCAGCTGGCCGTCTCCCACTCCGTCTCGGTACACGATGATGCGTGAAGGCAGGCTGTTGTTGAACTTCAGGTAATCCTTCAGTGCAGCTGGTGAAACAGAAGAGCAGTGTCGGGACTGTCCATGTGTTTATTAGAATAAAAATGGATTTAACTGAGGAAAGCAACTTGCCATTTAGGGCCATCTTCAGCCCGTCCATCAGCTCCTGGCCTTTGTGCTGCATCACACACTTTGAGAACCACCTTGGAAAAGAGAGAAAAATTTAACGTATTAAATCACTACTGCACTAAATCAAAGCCAAACGACTACTGCAATACTGATGTGTACACAAGTTACACTTCATTTATTTTATATTGTAGATAATAATTAAAAGAAAAAAGAAACTTGGAGCTGCATTCAGCCGATCACAGTCCCAGTCGTGTAGATGCTGACCTGCTCATGGTCGGGTTGAGACTGGCCACCAGAGCGCCAATGGACCTTTTCCCCGCAGTGGTGTCATGGTAACAGTCAATGCCCACAACCATGAGCTGTTTGAGCTGCACATACAGGGTGAGACAATTTAGCAGAACAGTGTCAAGTTCCCATTTGTAAACATGATCTTACCCGACCCTTCATCTTTGGAGCAGAGTCAAACACCCATCAAACTCCTGACTCTCGCTGCTTTGTTCATTTCACGATGATGGAGTAGATCAGTGCAGGTGTCCAAGTTCACAAGCACTAAACATCTTATGTTTTCCTTAAGCTACTAAACAAGCAGTCGGACATCAGATGATTCCAGATCCAGGGTTCCTACACATCTGACATTTCAAAATCCCATACTTTTTCCTGACCCCATTTTCCAGATTTCTCAGTAAAAAAAATTCTAAGAATTTGTTAAATTTGAGTAAATACATGTGTGTCATGTAAATAAATGATGGATTTATTTTTAAAAATTGTTTGTTTTCATTATTTTTGTAAACATGAATATTTTTCCATACACTAGTTTCCATTTTCCATACTTTTCCCAGACCTGGAAATTTATAAAATCAAATTCTGTACTTGGCTCCATTAACATCAGCGCTAAAGATAATTACTTTCTTCCAACATCTAAAATCCTTTGTGTGGTTGTGACCTACAGGGATTTCCACGGTCCACAGCTCTCCTCCCATCTTGCAGGCCATCTGCAGTGCAATCTTGGTAGCCACAGTCATGAGTGCCTGAGGTCGGCTCAGTGTTCGGGACACCACACACTGGCTGGGGACGGGGCAGTCCAAACAAAGGTACTTCTTAACAGTGTCGTACTTGTCCTTCCTGTTGCTGGGGAGGACGACGACCACCTGACACACACAGAAAACACTCTGCTCAAAGGTCTGTTACTGTGACGGTGAATCTTCACACCTAACTTAACCAATCCTACTACTCTGCACCGAAACTTCTGTTATTATCACTTGTGTAAACAAGGACACAAACTATGGTACACAGCACGTGTCCATTATACTGCACATTTTATCACCAACCATCTGTGTCTGGGGTCCAACGTTTTGCTGCAGGGTTCTGAGAAGAGACTCCGGATGATCATCATATAAAATTCTGAAGAAAAGGACAAGGAAGCACGGATAATAAAATCATACGACTCAAAATCCAAGACTGTTTATGGAGCTGGGCAACAATACATTTCTTATAAATTGAAGAAATAGAAAATGGTAGACAGATTACAACATAAAATGATTCATGCTCAAACAACTAAGATGTGTATCTCTCAAAGTCAGATTTCCTAACAAGATTGCACCTTGTACATGCGATACCTATTACAACAATACTAGCCTGCATTTACAAATCACTTCCCTAAACCTAAACTATAAAGAGGCTGGGATACACTGTTTAACTCACATGGCAGGTCTCTGCATGCGGATCCCCATTGGCCCTGACACTTTGTTGAGGGTCTGCAGGAGAGACTGGGCTTCGTTGTTGTTCCGACGGGTGTGAAGCACGATCCAGTTATGCAGCGGAGGAGCACTGATCACAGGAAGCCCGCGCATCTCCCTGGCCCAGTCGGCTGTCATGGGGTTGTATCCATACTAGGTGACACAAATCATTGTGGTATTCTCACAGTTAGGATCATACAAATACATTCATTAAATGGAAAAAAACAAAAACAAAACAATTTGTAGAACCACAAGTATACTGTACCGATCTTGATCCCTGGAAAATCGTCTCCTCTTTGAGGACTCTGCCTCTCAGATTCAGAAGCTGCCTGTCAAAGCTGAGGCCCCACTTCTGCAACTCTGCCTGAGCATCTGCGTTCCTACAAATTCATTTTCAGCAATTAAATCAAAGCCAAAGATCATGCCTGCAGATGTTGTTGAGAGGAATAAATTTTAACCTGTGTGCACAGGAACACACTAATTACACAAAATGCTGCCATTACAGAAGCTCCTATTAAACAGCCCAAATCTTTATGTTCAATTGAAAGATAAATAACCCTTAGAGCACTCAATTTTTTTATGCAATCCACAGTCCTGGGTTCACAATCTCGATTACAGGAATAGACCTGACACAAACTGAGTGAAGCCTTTTGTGCAATCAAAACTGAAAGTTATATAAAAATGAAGACTCTCAGTATCAGTGCTGAGGGAAATGAGAGGGCTGATCAACTCTTCTCTGTCATAGCGGGCTAAGGGTTAGGATAACAGCCATGTTTAATCGGGTGGGATAAACCTGTGACAGGGTCAGTGTTAACATCTGACAAACACTTGTGATGTTTATAGCGTCTCCACTGTCACGGCAGAGTTAACGAGGGCTAATCAGGATTTTACAGTATTACTCAGTGTAGTTCAAATTCAGTTCATGTAACAGGATGTTTGCAGCATTTCTGAGTTGGAGACATTTGCTGATGTCCACATGGACAAAATACAGTCACCTGAGTAACTACATGTCTTACTGTTTATCACCTACTTCTGTATATTGGTGACAAATCTGTTGAGGCGTTCTTCTCTCTTCTTTGGTGCCAGTCTGGTGTGTTCACTCAGCTCCCTCATGATGCTCATGTCAGATCGCATCTTATCAGTCAAACCTGACAAACACAATGAATTCAACTATTAATTTCAACACATTTCAGTGGGTATGTTTCCATGGATCACTTGTAATCCTGATCAGAATGAAAATGCTTCATGTAAACACTCCATTCAGAATTAAATCTTCCAATCTGGTGCAGAGGAGAGGGGTGGTTCATGTCGATCCTCATTCAGATGCGTGTCCATGGAAACACTTGATCTGATCTCATCTCCCCATTTGGGGTGTTTGTCTTACTGCGCATATTTGCTCCACGTGACATGACTTCTTCCTGCTTCCTCATTTCCGTAGCAGACAGTATGAAACATGCCGTGAGCAAAACAAATAAAGAAATAAAGAAAATATAAAGTTCAGATACAAGTGACTAAAGAAATTTAATATAATTCCTAATATTATACCAATTAAAAAATTAGCAGTGTGACGGTGTACTGTCACGACGGTTTGTTTATGAACAGAATTTCTTGTTCTACAGCAAATTGTCGGTAGACTGAACCATTGGGAAGATATGGCGCATGTCAGGAAATTGTATTCAGATTGGATTGTGTCTCCCAGCATCCATGTGTTCAGGACTTTTAATCTCTGATCTGAAAGAATTTAATGTGATGGTGAAAAACAGCTCATGTAAACACAGCTACTGACTGGTTTACCAGGCACCACATCTTAACAAACCAAGTAGTTCTGAAACAACCTGCAGGATTTCAGTGTGTCTGCACTTTTTAAAGGTTTTCCTGTAATCTTGCAAAAGCACAATTTATTCTTTAATTGCAATAAAATACTTTCCTAAAAACATTTAATTTTACAAGTAAAGCAAACGAGATCTGTAATGTTGAAACAGTAATTTTCAATGAGGAGTCAAACGTTGAACCTGTGAGATAGCACAGCTCTGGGATCAGCATGGCTGGGCCAGGAGGAGGAGCTCCAGCAGGACCCAGTCTCCTCACATGGCTGACCAGCAGTGCCTGTTTCCCATCAGTGATGTCCAGGCCATATTGCTGAAAACACAAAGTATAAATATTTGTGGGCAGCCTGGGAAGTGTGTTGTTCATTCAACACTCTGATGTTGGTCAATAAATGTCACTACAAGAATGTAAATAGTGAGTCTGTATCTGAAATACTCCATATATTTTACACCAAGCCAATCTGACTTCTTTAAATACAGCACCTGTTTAACTTCTTTGTGTCATCACTGGAGTCGTGGTGAGGGGGTAATGTTTGTATTAAATATTTCCCAGTTACACCAACACCTGTGTGGAGTGCAGACACTTACAGTCTTGAAGTAGTCCTTGAAGGAGATTTCTTTGTCTCCCCTCTTGAATGTGTTGCTGGGACTGTGATCCCATGCAATGTCATCAACCCTGTAGGTTTTGTTGTTGTACCTGATGATAAACCAGCAGAAGCATTGGTTCAGGAAAAAGTTACACAGAAATACTTTGAAAGTTAAGTATTTATTGGGATAAACACTTCACTTCCAAGTCCAGTGGTTTAAAGCTATGCATGAATACAACTGTGTATAAAATGTGGATCTTACTTGGTGAGGACAATGAGCCCAACAAGCTCCTTAGTACAAATCTCCGTGAAGCGATTTCCACACTGCTGCCTCAGCTCTATCATGAAGTCGAGAACAGTCTCACTTCGCAGCACCTTGTGGCTCACGTCAGTGCACATCATGATGGACGACTCGTACTGTAAGATGGTGGTGGAGTAGCCTGGCCAGATGGTTAGCCTAAAATAACAGTAAAGCATCAATTCCTTTTCATCCCAAATCCAATTTTTAAAAGATATTTTTTCCATTGTTTTCTACATTAACTTCAGACTCCTTCTGATGTGCACTGAGAAAAATACATTTAAATTGTTATTTGATTACTTGTGTTTATATAGATGTCACTACTTTTATTGTTTAGGAAAGAAATTGTAATTTTAAACAAAAAACAATCAACAATACAATAGCTGACACACTTGTGTTTTGGGATGTTGAGAGGATCACAGGGGTTATAGTAGTTGCGTCCAATCTGCTGCAAGTTGAGAACTCTCAAGACCCTGTTGAAATGAAAAAATAGTTCAATATAATACAGTTTTCTACATTACTTCATATGGTTAATTTTTCATCTAAAAATATAAGTAGTAAGCAAACTGGAGTCTGAACACAGCAGACAACAGTACTTGTCTAATTACAGCATTTCCTGGGAATGACAAAGTTCACATGGAGCATCCATCAAAACAAGTGCAGGTGCAAGTCTGTGTGTTTGTGTGTGTGTGTACACTACATGTGGACCCACGGGTGACTGTGTTGAAGCACCGCCATCAGTAACCACGGGCCCACGCACTGAAACTTAAAGTTTAACAAAAACAAACAGTGCTAACGGTGTTAGCGACCAAGGAAATTAGAGAGCTGCCCGGTCCGTCATAGCGCGTTAAGAACCACCTGCTGCCATTACTCTGGCATGTATACAAAGTGTGACCAATGGCATATGAGACCCAGATGAGACCAAAGTTAATCATAGGTCCAGATCAAACCAGTTACTAAGAATGCTACATTTCATGTGATTTTTTTATGATCCGGCCGGAAAATTTACGAGCGACATAATTAGGTTATAATCAATTATGGTCGGCCTCTCGATCAATGCAGCATCGATCATGTCTGCAATGCAATGCATCGATTATTTGATTGATTTCAACACATCTACCTGACAGTGTGTTGCTTATCTTTTCAGGACACAGACAAACTGGAAAACGTACCTTCTGAATATGATATTGTAGAACTGAATGCACATAAGTGACGTGGGAGGCAGCTCATTGGTCAGGGTGACAATCACCTGAACCTTCTCTCCATTCCTGGTCTCACTACAGAGCACAGTCTCCTAAACACAAAGTTAGACATTTCATCACAGGGATGAAAACATATTTGTAAAAAGGGATCAATTTACCACACAAAGGAAATTACAACAGCACTTTCAACTCAAAATAAGTCAGAATTGTAAAATGGGACAGGCTCATCAAAATAAAGCATTCAAGCTTTAGATGATTTGTTCAGTCTGAGAATGTGTTGAAATGACAACTAGTGATTTGAAAAATATGTTAAAACTTACTGTAATGCAACCTTTGCAAGTGCAAGTCATGGGTGCTAGTGATAGCAATCTCAGCCAATGGGCTAAACCTGGTCAAGTAAGATGACTGCAACTTTCAGAGGTCAAACTTCTGTTGTCAAAGATTGTAACCATCCAACCATGTTAATTACCCACTTGCTTCCCCCTTGTTAACAGCTGCATACACACACTAGTGCTGTACATACTCAGGATACCTTGTTATGCAATCTGTGAGGCAGAAAAAGCAGGGCTCCATCAAAGCTCCTTGCTGAGCCAAGTACTTCCTCATGCTGGAAGAGGAGGGCAGATCTCAGGCGTCGAGACTCCATTGGTGGATTGAAGTCCACATGATACTGATACAGAACCCACTGGGGGCGGGACAGGATGCGAAAGTAGTTCGCTGTCAAGCGAATTTCAGTACCACTTGTTCCTGAGCAAGTACAGACAAACACACAATTGTAAGAAATAGTGAATAATTCTCTCTTATTAAACACAGTGTATTTGCTGAGTGTGTTAATGTGTTATACAACAACAGACCACACTTGGACTCCTTCACATGCTCAATCGCCTGTCTGGTGTGAATTCCTGCATCATTAAAATCCCTGCGGCGTCCACCTCTTTCCACCAGCTTCACCTGCTGAAATCCAGCTGAAATCTGCTGAACATCTGGTAAAAATGAAGATGATTCAGTTTGTGTACAGTGCAATGCAAAAAAAATAAAAAATTGCAATATTGTATGCATGTATAGTTTGCACTCTTAAGTCTTTACAGTTCACTGTTTCAGTTTGATGCCTTGATTTAAAACACCCTATTCAATTTAATAATGAGAAACATCACAAATTTTACCTACACCAATACAGAAGACTTTTCAGTCCGTCACCTTTCCTAATTGCATTTCTGCACAGACTTAAAAATCAAGAACCAGCTCTGATGTGTTGATTTAAGAAACAAGTATCATAACTATGACTGACTGTACCTTGTGCAGAGAAAGGTCCTGGAGCACCTTTCTGTCTCCCTCTACCAGACAACTTCTCTGTGGGAGGAGGAGCAGGAGCAGGGGCAGGGGCTGCAGCAGCAGGGGGTGCGGACTCTCGGGTCTGGCTCAAAAAAACAAAAAAAAAAGTTGGAGATGTAGCCACACAGTAATAGTGATGTCCAGTCTTTTCAGTGGAAGGAAGTCTGTTATTATTACTTGTTAGGTGCATTATCAAGTAGACTGTACAATCTGAGCTCAACATGTCAAAAGTCAAAATCTCCCATTTTCCACAATAGCACGTTGCAGTGTGTCCTCCCCTTTGCTCAAGCTTCCTCCAAGCTAGTTAACTAGATGCTGTTTAAAAATAGTGCACTCATTCTTTCCAATTAAGGATGATGACCGAACACAGGGCATTTGTTATTCATTGTTCTCTTGGGTCCTCAAATAAAACCTGCACAACTAAATATGGGCAAGTGGAGAAATAATACTGGACAAAGACTGTAGTCCTGAACTATCCTAGTCCCAAGAGGGTCGGGGATGATTATGTTGAAGGTACCTGACATGCAAGGTTAAAATGAAGGCTGCTCTTACCGCCCCGGGTGCTACAGCCTCCTGACCGCGTGCTCTGCCTCGTGCTCGTGCCCGACCAGTCATTTTCGGGGATTCTCAAATTTCGGAGCTAAAACAGAAAGATGTCAAAGTTATTGGCGAAAAATTACCAAAACATATTTTTTAACAGACTAAAAAACGTTTTTGTGGCTGTTTTACTATGTTTTACTATGATAACTTAAACCACAGAATAGTTAGCCATGTTCCCTTCTGAGGACACTATGGCGCCATGAATTACCACTCACTGTTCAAAACTCCATGCAAGCCAATTGTATGATAACGATTAACATTTTTTTGTAAGCAGGTTGAATGTGGTATAGTTCTAATTTTAAAGCTAAACAGTTTATTTGAAGCCGATTAAATGCTATTTGAAAATTATTAAATATATTGCATTAAATTTCAATTAAATTTAAGCTTGCTCAGGCCATTTAATTCACTTTTAATTTCATTATCACCAGATAAAGGGTAACTCTTAAAAAGCGTACTTACTTTTGAAGATGTTTTCTTGAATCCTACAACTGATTCACCTCCTATCACCTCAACCGTCTCTAAGGTAAAGACCAACAAAATGGCCGCCACTTAATTAAAGACCGCTTCACTGACAAAATTAATACGCTTGTAAAGTTTCGTTAACTTTCTCCAAACACATCTTCAATTGGAAGATGCACGATTATCCATTTCTAGTATTTTTTGTTTTTAAACTGGCTGATAAAGGCGGAATTTAGAGGTTAAAAAAACTATTAAAAAGCCTAAGTACTATCTTATTAAGCGCAGTGATCCGTTCAAACTATTGCTTCTGTGTGTGCATTTATTACTCCCGCTCTTCATTTCTTTCTCACTTGTGGCCACGAGATGGCAGAAGAGCCGCAGAGTAAATACACCAACAATGAGCTCTGCTGAAACGCTAACATACTGTTGGGCATTTAAAAATCAGCAATAAACTAATGGCTGCTGAGCTCCCCCACACACAGCTTGGTTATTTCTTGACAATAAGTTCTGCTCATAAAAGGCTCCTGTTTTAATTCATATTTTTTCAAAACTGTAAACTCAGTGAAGTTAAATTTAGGCTACCTTTTCACTGCTGAATGCTGAGAAAATGTGATCTACATAACTGAATAAAATGACGGGTGATTGGGATTTTTTCTAAAGGTGCTGATTCAATCGAAATCAACTGAATAATATTTACTGATCCTGTCATGATTGTTTCTAGACATTAGGGCCTGTTCCAGTTCCTTGTGTCATTTCCTATCTAGACAAATTTAACACATAATGAAAAATTCAGAAAAGTGTTGCTTTAAAAGGGTATTTTGTGCCCTTCTTTTTGAAAGCACCTGATCACAAGCTATTATTTCTTCCCAAACTTTTCCTCTCTTCTCTCCATCTTACCATTTAAAACAGAACTTGCCACCTCTGAGGGCATTTTTAGAAAGATGTATGCAAGTCTTTCATGTCTAAGATCTAAGAGTGATTACATATTCAGACCTGAGGGACCAGTCTGAGAGGACCTGTTTTAGTCACTGTTTACCTGCTGGAAGAAGACTGAAGGGGAGATGAAGCCAAACGCAGGGACATCAGTGTCATCAAGCCTGGCTGTTGAGAAAACGACAAAGACAAAAATCCACTATGATGAATGTGTCTACAAGCTTGTGAACAGTCACAGATACAACACACGTGTGCAATATTTTTATGCTGTCGAAACATGAACATTTCCTCAAAAGCAGTACTGTAAATGCTTTCATACAGATACAGATATACTTTATTGTCATTTTCCACACAGAGAAAATGAAGTTTCTCCTACTTAAGGAGGATAAAAAAGAAAATAACTTTCTTTAAAAATCACACTAAATCTTAAAACACAACAAAAGCCATTTGGAGGGGAAAAAAAAGAGTAAAAATGAAAGAAAAAAAACATGTCAGGGAGAGGACTGCAAACTGAGTGGTGTGAGGCTGAGAAAGGTGCACCCTGCCAGGGACGTTGATGAATGCGCTTCAGGCTTCAAGCTCGCCCTGCAGCCCCCAGCGGTGTGGATTCCACGCTTACGCTAATCATGCTCTGCGAGATACTACGGCCCAAAGCTGATGAAAGGAAACATGGAGCACAGTTAGTATATCAAACTGGCTGCACTTCCACAGAATACACACCCTTCAGTCCAACATCCAACACAACTACCATCATCACCGTCACTGTCATGAACATGTTTCTATATTTCATATGATATTCATAGCTTTCAAACTCATTTCTCGGTTCAATCATTAAAAACAAAACAAGATCAAAGCTTTCGTTCTACATAAATCACTGGGGCTCCACTAAGCTTGAACCCCTGATTGCAAAACCCGTACAAGAGGGGATTCTGAATAATAAGGATCTACCGTGCCATGATATCACTAAGCGGGTTAGGAAAATTAGATTATTCTCTTGCCTGCCACGGACCCTAATCTGCTCTGCATCAGTGTGTTCCCCCTTAAAAAGGAAAGATGCAGGCATTGCATCACACAAACAAACACACACTTTGCACTGTGGGTTTCTAAAAGTCTGAGCAGAATAAGCACTCAAAGCAAACACACAGTTCGAGAAATGGAAAACAAACTGTGGAGGTCTATTCATAATGAAGACACAAAACACAACAACAGTTTGTGGTTTTGTTAATGATGGTGCGCAGTCGTCACAATCACTTTCATTCACTTTCCACAGAAGCTCTCTATCAAAAGACGTGAGAGGTCATTTCCAAAGCAAATCCAGGAAGAAAGCACAGGGATTAGTTTTCTTCTCCAAAAAATGTTTGAAATCTAGCATTAATGGTTTGAAATGGGCTGAATGATTAATATAATATAATAATATACAGGCTCAGCCACATCTTAAATCATGTTTTAAGAAAAGGAAAAAAGAAAAATATTCTACAAACATACAGAGAAGTAACAGCACAAGATATATTTCAAGTATTCATTCTGGGACGATGTCATCATCCAAATTTACATGTCTCATAACCTTCACTGCTGGTCCGGTGACTGATCGGACAATAATCTTAAGGAATAAGAAGCCTCAGGAACATATAAAATTATTAAAAGTTAAAATGTATTATGAAAAGAGCTGTCTCCATGACAACTGAGCAACATTCATCCACATAAAAAAGCTAGCAAGGGGATCTTGAGTTACTTGTTTTTAAACTTTGCATAATTTCAAAACTCATTACATATGATTTTCCTGCTGTGCTGGTTTTAATGTAAAACTCCTTGTTGTGTTCTGTCATGTGATGATAAATTGTTATGCATTTCGAAGCCAGAGTATATTTTCCTTTATGTGGCTGCTCAATAGGAAAGTGGTAAAGTAATGTTAACTCAGCTCCTGGTTCTGACGTGGACTATGAGACTCTGTGCAACAAAGTGTCCAGTAAAGGAAAGATGGCAAGTCCTTGTTGATCAAAGTGAACTTAAACAGTGACTGGACCAGGTACAACCTGCATCTGTCTCATGATCATCGTCACAAGTGATCCCCATACTTTCTCTTTCATGTACAAATATCTCAGCAAACCAGATTACTAAATAAACACACATTCAAATATCACAAAGTAGGACTGAACTGCTGAACTGATCAAACCAAGGCAGTAACTAGGTTCACACAAGTCATCATCATCGTGCTATTCAGAAATACAAAGCTTGTTTTTTCATAAATGATTCAACCTCTTATCCACGCTTCCTGTGAGCACGAGCACCAAGGACATCTCCCATTCAGGCTCCGGTTTGTTCTTACAGGGTTTGGCAAATCTGTTTCCTGTTCATTTGATAACAAAACATCTCTGGCTGGCGGCCTTGACGTGTGTGAGATTGATGTGTGGATACTGACGCTGGAAGTCTGTGGAGAGAAAATGATTTGATTCAACAGGAATATTATTCTGGTGGAAATCAAGTGATAGTTAGAGCATTAATTTACACTGGGTGGCTCAACTTTCTTCTTCTTTTTTTCTTTCTGGTGAGGTGGGGGGTAAAGACAGCGGGGAAAAAGAGGAGGCCCGTGCTGACCATAGCAGAGTCCTGCGGAGGCAGAACCCCCTCAGAGCCGGCCTCGGTTAGGATGCCATGTGATCTCTGAAAAGTCAACAAGGGTTGGTCCACAGCTGGGCTGCAGGAGAACAGAGAGCAGGAGGGTAGCAACACCCTCCTACTGAGAGCAGCCGAGGAGACGGATGACTCGCCGCCTGCATGGGAATCTACTGTATTCCTCGTCTGTGAAATATGAACGGACCGCGGTGAGGAATCCTCCACGATTCAGTTTTGACCATCACAGAAACGAATGCTATTTTAAGACCTCTTTTCAGTTTACACACATGTTTGATACCAACCCTAGGACTCTTCTACAAAAAACTATCAGGCCATGTCTTTCCAGCAAACTCCTCTGTGTCAGGGAGCCGCTGCAGATTTAATTTCCAGTAAAGATTAAGTTGCCTTCTGCATCACTGAAACTTTCTTGGGATTTAAAGTTAAAATCTCAGTGGTTATGCCTCTCTTTGTCCAAAGCACTGGTTTGAACAAAGGTGCAGTGAAGCATCAGCAGCAAAGAATCTAATAAGCACAATGTGGGAATAAAGCAGAGGGGAGTGAGCATCAAAGGCAGCCAGGCACAGCATGACTGGCATCAGTCTGAACTCCCAACCTAGGACACTCAGCATGCTCTTCAGCAATCGCCCCCTTTAGACTAGTCCTGGGCAGTAATTAAAACCATCATTCCCACTGCCTCAGTATCTCATTAGCCACAGGACCCTAGGCTTTCATCCCTACTTGTCCAAAAATATCACAACTCCACACCAGCAAAGATGAGTCCCACGAACCAAAACACACGTCTGTGAGTTCTCTGAGCAGAACACAGCATTATCTAACTATCATCCAACTCCAAAGGAACGGTGGGAGATCACACACGCCCGTCTATTCATGTCCAATGTAATTATTATTGCACCTATCAGAGATAATTTGGCGGGAAGCTGTCACCCTGCTGTTGGTTGATTAAATCTACCTGTGCTGGAAAAAAAAAAAAAAGAATGAAATGAAAAAATACAAATATGAAAGAGTTGCACTGCGCTGCAGGGAAAATCCTTTCCACTTTTGTGTGATTTTGTTTTCAGCTGCAAACATCAACCGGTGTTTGCGACTGAAACATTAAAAAATGAGGACAAACTGATACATTTGAAGCTCCTACGCTTTCACTATCAAAGGGAGGATTTGAAGTAGGCGAGTATCAGCTGCAGTGGTCAGATTTAGCACTTTGGCTGTAGATAAAAAGAAACTCTTCTTCCCATGTTTAATTCAGTATGATCCATGACTAACTCATGTAATATACTAGGCCTCTGAAGTCAATCGAAGGATGCTTCACTTGCTTTGTGCAGTGGAGACAGAAACGATTGTGTCACTGTATGTTGACGAGCATGTACCTCAGCACAGGCTTGCAAGTCAGGGGGAAAAAATGCTGGAATAGGTTTATTTTATTTCCTGGTAAATCAGTTCTTTAGTACAGCAGTGTTGCAGAGCTATACTAAAACCTTAATCCACTGCATGTTATTAACCTACTTGGCATCACTGCCAGGCTGTTTTAGTGCTTTCAAATGACAGCAAGAGAGCTAATGGAAGAGACAGGATGTCAGCAAGAGCATTGTGTTTCTTTCAGATAAACAGGACCCGTTTGTCTATGAGTGGCCAATTGGAAGTGCACATATGTTGAGTGTGTCATGAACCACAACAGCCACATGTGCACAGACAGTGGTTGATATTTGCCAAACTGCTTAATAAAGAAATGCCAACAGCATTAATTTTCAAAATTATTCTCTGATCCTCGATGGAAGAGTTGCTAAGTAGTTGCAAGATGCCCCACCCAGTCACATAAAGCAGGATCAGTGTATTCCTAAAGAACGCTGTTACATAGCACTCACAAACATGCCAACCACTCCTCTTGTTGCAGTGTGTGTGTCAGTGTTTGTGTGTGTGTGTATGTATTTGAAATGGAGCTTCCCCATTCTTTAACCATGAGCAGCCTCTGGTCTTTCAGTGACACAAAGCCTTGTGCACGATAAGGATGAGCTCTCCACCTCAGTCAACACGCAGTCTGAATGCAATGCTCTTTTAATAACAGCAGCGCATTGTTTGTGTGTGTGTGTGTGTGTGTGTGTGTGTGTGTGTTTGCGCAAAAGGACCTCGATACCACAAAAACCATCACAGACTGGGTCCCCATTTCCTCTTCAGTGCCATTATGAGCCAGTCGAAATTAAAACCTAACCAGAAGCTGGTTCTCAGCCAAATTCAGCTAACTGACTCTCTGCCGCTCTGTTTCTTTGAGAAGCCTTTGATGTTAGCAGGGGGCTTTTGCACTCGCAGTGATGGTAACGAATGATACTTTAAGCGATTCTTTTTTATCCGGCGAGCTTAATGAAAGATTAATGGGTTTGATATTTTCCCTTGTTTATATTTTATTTAAAAAGTAAGCTGCGGTCCTTGGAACCTGTTAAAAGCTTCTTGGTAATGATTTTATGGATCAGTGGAAGTCACATTACGGTCTTTGGCTCTAAACACAATGAGAAGTGTCGATTGTCCCCGGCAACACTATCTTTACATGGGAAGTGCTGACCTTGAGTGCTGTGCCTACATCTCTGTCTGATACGGATGGAGCATATTACAGCTGCAGCAGAGATATATTCATTTCCATATGTCCTAATTCAGCCGGCTGCAGACTCCCCGTTTCTCTCCATTTCACAGCTCAAAGGATGACATGAGACTCGGTGGATTTTGAAGTGACAGTCTGTAGAGTTTCTCACATTAAACACTGCTTGTTGAACAGAGGGGTGATGTGTGATCAGATTTCATAGAGGAAATGTCTCAATCAGAACAGGTTTTCCATATTTCCCAAGCTTCTTTGTGGAGAAGCTGGGTTTTTATTGTTGACTCTAACAACAACCCATGCTGTATAATAAGGTAGGATTGCAGTTACTACTTCTTTAAAGAGCCACTTAGTAACTGTGACCTACGATATGCTTCTATAACACTATCACATTCATAGCTTGTAATGAGATTCTTTTTTCTTTCTCATTATTTTTAAAGAAGCCTTTTCCCTATGGAAAGTATAAAGAGATGAAGATCAAATAATTCCTCAAAACATAATTTTTGGCACTGTATTTAACTGATCTTGCATTTTTGCAGCTCTTCTGGGACATATTCAGCGGAGATCTTTTTTTTTTTCTCTGTGAAAAAATGAAGATCATATGCCAGTTATCTTTACTACATAGATACATGAATGAAAATGACTTTTAGATGTCTGATAGATAATATTCTGTGAACATTTCTTTATTTGAAGTGTCATTATTCATTTTTCAGTGTTTATATAGTTTTATTTTGAAGAGGAACAACACTGGGCTCTAACATTAGCCTCTCTTATGTGTGTGGCTGTTTGGTTTTTTCTCCTCCTGACAGTCAGTGTAGGTTTATCTTCTGTAATCCACTAACCTTAACTAATTGGTCATTTTAACTCAAACCATAATGCTTCCCTAACCACAGCCAAGAAGTTGTTTTACTTTTAAAACTGTGATTTTGTCCTGCTGTGAGGTAACGAAGCACTGATGCACTGATGACTTGTTGCATCAGCAGAACTACTCAGTAGTCTGTAAATGTCTGTAAAAAACATTTGTGTAGTGTCTTTAATATCAGCCCAAATGAAAGATGCAGAAATGAAGTGATGTAGGAAATGTTGGATCTAGCTTGTTCCATGGTAGGGACTAAAAATCCGGATGTATCACCTCCTGCTGCTTTTATTTTAATCCTTCCTTTTAATCTGATTCTCACAAGACCTCCAAATTTATGGAAGTGTCCGAGTGCCTTAATAATCATGGCTTTGATAGAGGTCATTTTTTATTCTAGTTTGTCCACATTTCCTGTCACCTTTCAGCTGTTCACTTCCCCAAAAATAATATTACAAAATAAAACTGCAAGATGTTAAATGCTTGATTGAACACTTCTACACTTACATTTACAACACCACAATGATCTATCGACCACACCACCATGTGAAGACCATGTAAAGACACCTGGCTACCAAAAACATAAGAGGAGTATATTCCTCCAACTGAACAGTGGTCTCTCCTGCGATGTTGGCTGTGACATGTTTAACAGAGAATCTAAAATTTCTCTTGAGTGGGAGATGGAAACAAGAAGAGTGACATAGATCCTCATTATTCCCTGTAGTCTGATGTTTACTGCTCTAAAATGTTCCCACAGGACCAGAGAAGCTCCCAGTACAGTCCCACTGACACAACCACAGGAAGGAGGTGAGCCCTGAGAGGCAGAGCTGGGAACAGAAGGGGCTGATGGGAGCATTTAGGAGGGAACAGTGTGTTTCTGAGTGTCAGGGCCTCCACTGGCCCTGAGGCTACTAGTCTCTCTCTCTCTCTCTACCCCCCGACCCCCCCTCTCTCTCCCTCTCCCACCTCTAGCTCTGTGATTTATGCCTAACCTTTGTAATTACAGTGCCAACCACAGCAGCCGTCAGGTTCAGATGGGGTGAGGCACAGACATGCCCAGTCACCTGAGAGCAGCCACTCGCCAGCCGCGCTGCAAAATACAACTGCAATTTTCTCTTCAGCCTAATCTCCTTGACATAGGAACATATTTGTGTGACAACAAGACACTGCAAAGGCCTACTGCCAGAGATTACTCAATTGTTTTCCATTAGGAGACACAATAAAGTTACTGCGGTTGGGAAAGTATGTTCATCAAGCCAAATGAATTTCTGTTAAATTATATATTATTTTTATTTCTTTGTCTGTTACAATTAAATAAGCTTGTGCAAGCATACAAAAGTGGTTTATAGTTGTAATGCACATGACACCAGCTCACTTCAGGAGGTATAACTGCTGCAACAATCCTTCACTCCACCAGTTATCTATATTGGACTTCCTGTTCAGATTCACCACCTGACCTGACACGTCCTCGGATATAAAACTCTCAGTCACATCATACAATGGAGGGGAAATATTTCCGTTGCCATGTGTTTTGGGAAAGGAAGCCTCTGGACTTTCAGTGCCTGCTCCTCTATGCTTCTTTGCACTGTATATGTATGTGGATGTCCATGACACACCAGGCATTGTCAGCGTACAGAAAGCTCTCTTTGGCAGCCCCCTCAGTGAAACAGCATGATAGAAAGTCAGAGGAAGAAAAGAAAGAGAGGAAGAAAGAGAGAATGTGCCCACATGAGTGTGACATAGTGCTGCTGGACTGATTTGCTCACCATGACAACCGTGCAGAGGGGGGCGGAGAGCCGGGGGACCCCCTGGCTTTTCGGGCCGGTACAATACGGAGAGGCATGGCTGTCTTAACCTCGGTGACATCCCTGTTGTCAGCAGGTCAAATGCTTGAATATCAATGAACTGACTCGGTGCCCCTTGCAGTGGTCTTCAAAACTGTCCGACTCACATAAGAAGCTCTGGCTGTCCTCTCTGACCTCTGGTGACCTGCTTCCAGCCTCTTGGCTGCATTCAGACCAGAAAGGAAAGACTGATACCACAGGGCTAAACAACACGTTAATCAGCGAACATCCATCCCTGCCTCCAGTTGACTCAGTTAATATCTTCCCTGCTAGAGCACTGCTTAACAACCTTAACACTGAGGTACCTCTGCAGCTGCAAAGACTCATGTGGAAAAACTGAGAGTGTAACTGATTTAAATAAACGTTATAGAAAAATAATATGCATTCACGTATTTGTGTGAAGGTGGAAAAAAAACCCATTAAAAAGTATTAAAGGTTTGGGCTATCCTAACTTTTATTCACTGTCATAATAACTGGAAAGTGACCAGTAGATTGTCACAATAGTTTGCTAAAGTATTCAGAATATTGCAAAGTTGTTCAAACAGTAAAGAGGATAAAAACTGAAATAATTTCCACACAGTGTAGACAAGCTGATGACATAACAGTCTAAAAATAGCAGAATAAGTTATAATATAATTGCAATTTTTAACTAAAGGTAATAAATAGCATCTTGCAACAGAATAAAAGCTGCTCAAATCATGAAATAAATGCAATGAATTCATCCTTGAAATCATCAGTTATAAGTATGAAACAACTGAGGAAATAATGACCTAAAATGAATAGATATTAAAAGAGGAAACAGTCAGAATTAACACATAAACAAGGGAACTAACCAATAACAAAAATAGAAACAAAGGGAAATCCTTGAAATAGTAAACTAAAATTAATCAGCAAATTTAGATGAAAGAGAGCTAACATCAGAAACATTGCTGGAACAATCAGTAATGTATGAATCCCTGAAATAATGAGCTAAAATTAGATGAGTATTTGAAACAATTAGCTGAAATTAATGGATAAACAGGTTAAATGACTAAGCACAGAATAATAATGCATAATAAATCCCTTAGATTGTAGGCTAACAATAATTGACATACAGTTAAAATAGCAAGGTAAAACTAATAGATAATTACTGTTGGCTGGCTAAAATAAGCAAATTACTAAAAGCTGCATGAGAAAAAACTTTTATTAAGTGTTTTTTGAAATTACTTTTACAGAGAAGATGAGAACCTGGTAAATAAAGGAGTAGTTGAGCCAGCTACTGGTGATGAGTGGGTTGATCTGTCAAAAAAGGCTGGACACCATAGTGCGACCGGCATAAACACAAACAACCAAAGCACATTTCTCAAATACATGAGCAAACTTATTATCATGGCTGCAACCAGAGCAGCATTCCTGCAGCAGCACCACCCATCATTAGAGCCTCCGCCTGCATCAAGTCATGTGTTTCCTGTTTAATAGAACACTGTGTTATCTGCAGCACTGCTCCTTTCTCTCCTTTGAAGACCACAGTCTTGTCTTACGTTGTTTAGTGAACCTCGACGTGTTGGTTCAAAGTGGTGTCCGTGACCCGAGGCAACGATCAAACTGAGCTAAATTTAGTCCTTCATATGGGCCACTGTATTGTTAATGTTCATGAACACGCTGTGCAGGTGTCATGCAGGAAATATGTAGACGCATAGTTTGCATACTTTTGTGGAACCCCCTTTTCTAAAGAGGGAGATGGTTTGGACCTCGGCCTGCTGTTTTATGGACAATCAGTTTATTGTTTGTTTGTTTTTATGGCCTCCTCAGTCCTGTCTGTCTATTCTGAAAGACTCTGACAGGAAGAATAAAACAAATCATTTTGGAAACTTCCTGAACTCATGAAACCTAAAAATACAAGTGGATTTCATTCAAGTGTTGACAAGCTTAAGAATAAAACAAACCATGAGCAGCCTCAAGTCTCACATCAAAAGCTCAGAAAATAAATTTTGGTGTGAAAAATGTCTCAAAGCCAGTATGCTACTATGTAAACAAAGACCGCAGCAGGGCAACAGTGTTTCAATAGAGTTGTCGTACTGCAGCTCTCAGATTGGTCCTTTAAGTGGGCCCTTATTTCCCACTCAGGCCAGATAAGTGGGTCCTGACCCCTTCTCTGTGTGGATTAGCTGCTGCCATCATTCCCATTACCATTATCAGGACCAGACAATCTGGCCCGCCACCAGTGTCCAGGAAACCAAGATTCTTTTACCATGCTATAGCTTGATTACTCAAAGGAACACATGTACCGGTATCAGATACAAAACCCCACAATAAAGCCATTTATCATCTCCTCCACTGTTCCTTCGTACTTATCCCAAATTGCTTCCAGTTCTGTCACCGCATAAAGCAAGCTGGGAGAAAAATGGGACATTGTTTTGGACTGCTGTAGACCAACACATGTTATGTGTTGTGTGTGCCCATTCAGATTAACTTCATGCCCCAAGGAAAAAAAAAAAATCCCCAAAAAAGGCCTAAGACTATTTTTGCCAGAGCAAAGAAAATGTGGCCAAAACCTGAAGGAAAAAAACACAGGCAGGCTGATAAACAGAGTAGCTGCGCTGCCTTGTTGTAATCTACAACTATTTAAAACATGACTTTGAATTGCAAATACTGAATGCACACGCCAAGTCACTGAACACCACAGCGAACAAACATTTTTGTTTGTGTCTTCCTGCTGTGTTTGTGGGTTCATAGATTGAGATAAAGAGCTCCAGTGCAGGTTCTGTGTGCAGTACATGTCACTTTCACTGGTGAAATGTAGCTAACGTAGCCTATGATATGCAAGTGTTGTTACTGTTGGATAGAGCATGTCTGAATTGTTTATGCCTAGCTATGCCTATCACCTGAGCTACATAGTTCCAATGATAGATTATATTTACAAATGGATGACGCAACCAGGTCTCACAAGTGCAAAAAGTGCAATACTCCTAACGGTCACTAGATGCTGGCTCCAGAAAACACTGACTCCAATCATGAAATGCTCAGTCAATGCATTTTTTTTTTACAGGCTATTCTGATGTCAGTAGCTAAAGTCAAGTCTTTCCTATGAGTGATCTGGTGGTCCATCTGGAAATCATTTCATAATTGGGTAGATAATAGGCTTCAGAAACAGGATGATTTAGGAGTGTGGTTAGTTTGACTGACAGGTCACATCTTCAATGAGACGAGACCTGAACTCGTCTCATACACATTGGGCAGTATCCTCAGGTTCACGGGTTGGAACCCACTTCCTCACTCCTCCCTTCATATCCAAATATGGTCACTTCTGGCATAGACACAATACAGCTAGATACCGCATGACCCATATCAGCCAATGGCAGCACATACATCAAGACTGCCTCCATCTTGGAAAGGTACCAGTAGCTGCTGGCAAGCATGGTGGTGAATGTAAACAAATGCTTGCACACCCAAGTTTTTCTTAAAAAGGTGTGAATTAGGCTTCCATATGTCCCACTTTGTATTTGGAAATGTTATGTAGAATAAATAGATGTCAGTTTGGAGGTTTTCAATTCAACTTTTGACTGATTCCTTGTCGTCTTACCTTGATTGTGTGTGCACTTGTTAGTACAACCAAAGGCAACTCAAAACTGCAGCATGTTCTTATTAAAATCAGGCTCTTTACATTGTGGTGTTGTAAATAAATAGGTATCAAATGACCATGTCAAATGACAGTTATATTGCAGGCATTTCCAATACGTCAAGACACTAATCTTTCATTTTTACCTATACCAAAATTCCTGCCTGGAGTGATCTGTCTGTACACAAGATCCTGGAAGAACTTATGACCTTACCTTGATACCTTGTGAGAAGATAGGGTGTTATCCTATGAAAAATGGTTTCAGTCTATAGCATCAGTGCAGCTGGATTATACCTTTGTGGAGGTTTGTGGTCTCTGGGTGCTTTCTAGTTAACAAAATAACATTTAAAAAACAACAGAATTACCTTTTATGTCTTTATCATAAACTTTATAAATTTTCTGTAGTCATCAGTTAACTGTGATAAGCAGAGGACACAGATATTTTTGGGCAATGTTATAATCAAGTAGTTGGTGTCATATACTGGCATAGGTTGTGTTGTGCAAACAGACTACATAAAATGTAAAAACCTAACGTGATGTCACCCATGGACTCACATTTTGAAGCCAGAGTTTGATATTTGGACGTCTCTGTGTTGGTTTTTTGGGCCCAGAAGTGGCCATATTTGGATATGAAGAGAGGAGAGGGGAGGTGGTTCTGACCAATTGACCCAAGGACACTGCACAATGTGTATGAACCTCGATGTCGATCCTCAATAGTCCTCTTCTTGAAGCCTAATATCTATTTAACTATAACTAATTTTTGGATGTACCAGATCACAGATAAAAAAGATCTGACTTTAGCTAATGACATGAGAACGACTTGTCAAAAAAACCTTATTTAAAATTGAAAATAATTGAAAATGGTAATTTTTTTTTTTCAATTGAAGTCAGCTAGAGCCAGAGTTTTTTGAAGCCAGCATCTAGTGGCCATTAGTGGGATTGTGCGTTTTTGCACTTCCACATTTGCCTAATTTTTTAACCCCAGTGGTTTCATCCACCTTTACACACAGTCAATGTTTGTGTATCAGGTGAAACAACACCACCACCACCAACAACAACAACAACAAAAAACGGACATAGTTATGTCAGTTAATCATTAACAAAATAATTGATGGTTTGCTGCTTTATCTGCAAATTTTTTATCTGGTATATGTCACTGTCCAATGTATGGAGTTAATGTAAAAATAGTCAAATGTCTGCATACAATGTATTCTGCCAGCAGGACCGGGATATTTTCTCCCAGTTTATGTGACAGTTGATTGTGTAGTTTCCTTTCATGTTCTCCCCCTCTGTGCCATCTTTCTTTGTTAAGTTTGCTGAGAGTGTCTTTGAACTACAGGCATTTTCTCTCAGCGGTGTTCATGAGCCCTGCCAGATCCATCATCATCCCTCTCCCTCTGTCTATCCCTCTATAGCTCCTATACTGTGAGTAAACTCACACACACACACACAAATATATACACATGCAGACAGTCCCCTGTTGTGCTGCTCTCTTCACTCTTCCATCAATCCTGTCGCTGCCTTCACAACGTCTCCAAAAAACACCACTTACAAGTGACACCTGCATGGTTATATACACATGTACGCATACACTCACGCGTACACGTCGATACAAAGTAGTGTGGGAATGTCTTCAAACAGAAGAAAGCCGTCCGCACTCCTGATGTGCTGTTGTGTTGTAAAATTATCAGAGCTCTTAGCAGTGTGGATTAGGAAGGTGGCAGATTAGAGGCTGCTGCTAAGTCACCATGGCGAAAACCTTGCTTCCAGCTGACACCAGACTATTCACATCCCTTTAACCACACAATCTCTTCCCTTCTCAGTCACGTTGCAGCCCATGGGTGCCACCACTACTCGTACATCTGACAGCTTTGTGTTGAATGTTGCATATCTGTCATTGTGATAGTAGAAAGCATGTGTGTTATGTCCTACTTGCTAAGTTTTTATAGAAATATCACTGGTCACCTTGTTAAAATCATAGTTACCTTTAGATGATATGGGATGTGCAGATGTGTGAGATAGTTTGAGATAAATTTATCAACCCTTGTGAAACATAAGTGATTTCTGATGTGAATTTTTTAAAAATGAATTATAAGAAAATATCTTTGATGAATAGCTGTAATGTTGTTTGATTACCTATCTGTCTGGTAATCCAGGCCTGTGCTGAACTGTTTATGACGCATGCCAGTTAGAGTTCTGTCCAAATTCATCTCCACTCGCTCTGACGTCAAAGGGATGTGGGCGATGAGGTGACTGAAGCTTTTACAACCAGTTGTTCTCTTCAAGCTGCATGGCCTCGGGGTATGATGATATAACAGCTGATTGGTCAACAATATGACGTTTGCTGTTAAGTGTGTAAAAGTAATTGTCTATTTATTAATATTTTCTATGTTTATTTGCATTCTGGTCAGATCATTTATTTACAATGACAAACTAGTATGATTCTGATTTAAATGAGAATTAATGGAAAATGGTAGTTGAATGGTAACAGATCATCTGTAAAGCATTTTAATGTGCTATGATCAAAACAATAAAACTGATATGCATTCATGTGTTTTTGAATATTTTCGTCATTATGAATCAGATCTGAGAAGATGGGAGTGTTTGTGTGACTTCCTGTGTGATCTGAAGGCTGCTGGACACTGTCCCACTTGACTGCAGCTTTTTTGTCTCTGCCCCCTGCTGCCGCCGCCCGCTCTTGTCCACTTTCCAGACGAGACACAGTTCATCTCAAACCAGCCTATTGTTTGCCAGATATCAGTGTGCATGCTTTCACATGCAACAAGCAAACAAGCCAATTTTCTTTTTTTTTAATAGTCAGGCTTAAGGGAGGAGGCTGGTATACAAAGAGCTGCTATACTCTGGTCCTCAGAGGAAGTGCGCCACTGCCCTGCTTGTATGCAGGGGGAGTGTCTGTTTGCACAGGTCTCTGTCAGTTAACACTAATCTGCCTGATCTCCACCTCAAAGTCACTCTCTTCTCCACATGCAAATAAACATATTCAGTCCTCTTTCAAACCAAAGCCACTATCAAACACTTGTTTGATCAGCAGAGGGCCTGTGAGGCTGATCATTATGCATTTGAAAAAAGTGCCCTGCCCCCGCCTTACGAGGAGAGTTCTCATTGTTGCCAGGTTTTTATGTAATTACTCTCACCTTCAGTGGTGACTGGAAACAACTGCCTCCCCAGCAGACTGAGGTGTGTGTGTGTGTGTCTGTGAAGTATTAGTGGCGCTTGTTGCTGCAGATTGGGCACATATACTGTACTCTTACATTGCCCTAGTTCCTTTGCTGTATAGATCAATCCAGAACATGAAGCCCACCCACACTTCCTCAACCATAATCCTCAGAACTTTGGGTTTATGTACCAGAAGAACTTGAGGGATGAGAGAGTGCTTTCATTGCCTTCTATGATAACACTTTGGTCTGTGAAACTTGCCGCTCTCTCTGTAAAGTTTTTTCCTTCAGTAACCCTCTTACTCAGAGTTACTTCTTCAAGAGGAGAACAAAGCAGTTTCATATGCTATGATGCACAAACTATTTTTCCTCTGTGGTACAACCGAAGGAGTCAGAGCTCCCCGAAAAGGTGACAGATTTGCACTTAGAGCAGCTGCCTAATAAGAGAAACAAATGCGATGGCTCAGTGTCGGTCTAGCACATTATAAACATATATGTTGGAGGAAACCCACCCACCCCTGAGCACCAGCCAAATTCCTTTGTGTGTATGTTGCGTGTGTGTGTGTGTCATGTATGAGTCTATGACATTGAAAGGCAAAGCATTGCTTTCCAAACAAGACAGGCCTGAACTAGTAAACAGGTGCTGCAGGAGCAGCTGAGGATGAGGACATGGGGCGTCTCCACAAAGCCTGATCAAAGAGAGGTTGCCTCAGCCGCCAGTCATCCCAGCAAGTTGATTTATGCCACTGTGTCGGAGAACTTTATGACTGGTTGCTAAAGCCGCAGATAAAGTACACAAGTTCCTCCACAGCACTAACATGCCATAGAGATATTGGTGCTGTCATTTATTGGTGTAGAGTCATCATAATGTTTTGACCGCTGATGACGTTTCCTTTGCCACTTTCCCACTGAACCTGAATCTGCCTTTAACATGCAGAGGAGGCTTAATTGTTCTGTCATTTCAACTTTATGTTTGTAATACTGCTCTGTTCCGCAAAGACACTTAACATCAGCTCAATTACAGAGTGTGAAAAGCTGAAAATCCTGGTTTGCTGGCAAAGCAGTCAGATTAAATTAAATCAAGTAATTATCAAAGGTTTGATGCCGTTTCAACAACGCTGATCACAAGCAAAAAAGCCCTTTTTCTGTCAACACATCATAAGCAAACACCGACTGCTATCTCCTGCGCCGCACAGCAGAAAGAAGGCGAGACAGGAAGTGGATGAGTATGTGGGTGACGGCACTCTTCCTGGTGGAATTTTAAGATATCTGGGTCTGAGATTCATCAGGCTTAGTCACATGGCTGTGGCGGGATTTCCCTGCTTGGTCAAACAAAAAGTGTCTTTGCAAGGAACAGCGTTTTATTAGTAAGCAACCCCAGGCCTTAGACACTTCACCGCGCTCAGAGACACTCTTGCCTTGATAACCTGTGATCTGATGGAATAAGATCTATACTTTTAAAAGCCTAAATACAGTTGAGTGTGATTTCCCAAAAAAAATAAAAAATCTTGCCAGCAATACTTTGCCCTTGCTCTGAGCAGGATTTTTCCCTTTGAAGAGAGGAGAAGAAGAGAAGTGAAGCCTGCTTGGCTGAAGAAGCCCTGGAGGGGGGTGGTAACTGTCATTTATATTTACAGCCTTCCCAGACACCTCGGGGGCTGTTATCCAGGTGGCCTCTGTTGAAGCTCTCAGAAGCACTCACACCTTTTTCGCAACTCAGAGTATCAATAGACAGTGGCTGACTTTGATTCAGCCACATAGAGGTTGTGAGTCATGTGCATTTGACTGTTAAAACGGGTTGGGTTGACGCTGGAACTTGAATGCCCTCAGGGATAAAGCATTGCTACACTTCTGAAACTTTATTAGACCAGAGAGGACTCTACCATAGGTTCTAAACTCTCATTTTTTTTCTTCTTTGCTACAGCCAAAGGAGGCAGAACCTAAAAAAAAGAAAGTTAAACAGATAAAGGTGGGAAAGGAAATCTTTTGAAGTACCCGACAGGATAACATTACGGTTATTTGTTACATTTATAGTCAACTTTTGTCAATTTATCAGTATCTCGACACAGTTGTAGCAATTGACTTAAAGATCTCGGTTTTCCCATTGTTCTGACAGGACTGTCACAGAAAAAGTAAACTGCTGTGAGGTGGATTCAAGACTAGACATGTGGCCCTCAGTGCATGCACCTTAACATTTTTGACAGGATTGTTTAACACCAAAACATCTCAGGGTGCCAAACAATGTATTCAGTTTGCTAACACTTTAAAAAAAAAAAAGCCTCACTTCAGTCAATATGTAACTACTTCAAATCCAGGCCAGATGTGTCTTTAGAAATGTCCCTATACCCTGCTGATAAGAAGAGAAGAGATGACAGATATTCTGTATTTTGGTTTGCAGCGATCCTCTTTTCAAAGTCAAACCCTTCAAACAGTCTAATCCTGTCCTGAATGAGAGCTGGATTATTGTATAACCCCTTCATTGATACGCACCGACACATGCTACATAGAGAGAGAGAGAGACAGAGAAAGAGGAGAAGAAAAAGGACTAAAATAAAGTTGTATATTCGCTTCAGTTGAGGTGAAGAACTATAAAAAGACTTACATAAGCATCCAGCATAAAGGCAGTGAGGAATATATGGAAAGATATTTAAATAATCATTAAGAGCTTATGAAAATCCTGATGCAAATCATACCAAACTGAACCAAGAATGCTAATGTCTCTTCCTCATGACTTCATCACTTTCCACCTTCATCTTTGCACAAGCTAAAATGTCCAACAGTGCAAATTGTAAAGAGCGTTTGGTTGTATTCTACCTGCAAAAACTACATCAAACTTGAGAAAAACATACAGGATAACATTTTTTTTTAGATGAACTGAATAAATCTAAAAATATGCACAATAGTGATGTGCTGCCTTATTGTTCTGTGCACACAGGATCTTTTTATGACACTTTTTTTGCTCTTGGTTGTCTTTGATGTAGCCACAGTGAAACAAATATGAATGTTCAACTGTTTTACAATGATCATTTAAAAAAAAACAGCAACAATATCTTTCCCCTTGAATTAGTTTTTAGATGTACAAATGCATAAAGATATACCGTCAATGTGCAATATTAATGAGCTGATCTGAAATGCCTGTAAAACCTTCTGTTAGAAAAAATATGCCTCTTTTTTTTGTTTCGTTTGTTAATTATTCCTCAAACTCCTCTGGATGACAAGCGTGTTTACAACTCAGCTCTCACATACCATTACATTTACAAATGAAGGATAATGCTTTGGGTTTTTGTAATGCATTAAAATGACTGCTACACACTGGATGTAGATAAGAAGGGCGAGAAGCACAAGTGCTGTAATTGCGACATAATAATAAAAAAAACATTCATGCTTAATGTGGCTGAATGAGGACAGGGACTCAGAAAATATCAACACAGTTAAAATCCAGCTTTCCAGACATTTAAAACTAGAACGTTTTATTAATATTTTCTATAAAATCTCAACTTTTTTTTTTAGAAATATATACAAACGTTCCCTTGCGCTATAAAACAGCAAAGAAAAAAAAAGGCAAGCTGTGTGTACAAATAAGTTTTCAATATTGAGTGCTTGATAAATTTATGGCATGGATTTGCCTCACAATAGGCAGTTCGTAAGGTCTCGAGCGCCTTTCAACAGCTGCTCTCAGTCCAGTTCAAACATATATGACACTGCCTCGATTTCCATTAAAAAGCCTCCAAACAAAACACTCATGTCTCTGACCATTTGCCTCCATTGTCTGCGGGGTCCTTTCATTGTCTGTAATCTGTCACTAACAGTACAAGTGTCTTTTTGCCTGTAAGAAAAAACATCTATTGCACATAATTCAAGTAACCTAATGGCACATCCAAATGGTTTATTCCACTCTTTTTGTCATGGGAACAATAAGATCCTTTTTTTTTTTCTTCTACCAAGTTTCTCAATAGGATAAGTGAATCCAGGAGTAGCAGATTTTTTTTCTCAGACAAAGGCAGCTCTTGTTGAGTGACATGGCTCAAGGTACACACACGCACACACACACACACGCACACACAGTTTGATGTCACTGGACACAAATGTTTCATAAAAGGTTTGAACGGAGCCACAACATCAGAGATAAGCTGAATCAAAGGAGTCGTCAGTGTGAACAGGAACAAACACACTCTACCTGCTCTTTGACGGAGG
>OOFC01017733.1:0-41123 GCA_900323345.1 Pseudochromis fuscus
TACTATTGGAAGTTGGCTAAGATAAAGTCCTGCAGCTTGAAAAACAAACCATTTAATTCTTTACCAAATCTTTTTTTTAAATTATTGCATCAACAGCATATTTATGGATTAAACAGAAACAGAAACAACTTTGTCTCCTCCTCACTGCATCTAGTTCAACAAATGTTTCATGACATTTTTATTACAAAACCACAACCGGTGCAGATTTCAATGACAAACATTCAAACTGAATAACAAAACAACCTGGTTTACAATATTGGAAATATAACAGTAAATGTTACCATATACTAACTACAGTGGTGAATATGTTTATTCGAGTATAACAAACAGGTGTTGGACGTGCGACTCTCTTTCTTCTTTCTAAACCACCTGGATACAGTTTCTATTGATTTCTTCATTTGAATTTAGAAGTGATGCTCCAGTTGGCAATTATTCAACTTTCTAAGTGTATCTACTGCAAAGAAACACACTGACAGTGTCAGAGCAGCTTCTTGTTTCATTCATTGGACTGTAAATTGAATAATTAAGTCAGAGGCAAAAATAATCCCTTTCACTTATAGGGATTACAGCTGGTTCAATTTAAAATAAAAACACAGCTCTGCTTTTGTTTCCTGCCAACTGCCTCGACTGTCTGTGCGGGACAACTTCCATTACAACTATGACAGTACATTTTTTAATTGTCACCGTGTTCACAGTGATTGTATCAGCTGTTAAGGTGTACACCCAGTCTACACAGGACATTCAGGAGCATTTTGGCAAAGCAGCAGCAAACGATGAGCTTGTAGCTCAAAACACAGTTTTGAATGTAAATCATATGAAAATAGACAGAAATAAGAATGGTGTTTCAGGTTGCATTACTCACAGCAGGGTGAACAACAGGCCTGTATATCTTTTAATATGGAGGTTTATATAGGAAGGAACATTATATCTTACAGTACTTGTCATAATGTTCCTCCTCTACATCAAAAATGTTGCATTAACACTTGCCTCCTTTGATGCTTCCTTCCTGCATTACACCAGCTATCGATCAGCTTTAAGATGATACCGCTCTCACTGTGCCGCACTTTAAATTATAACAATCACTTTTCACGCCGACGCGCGACTGCATTTTGTTACACTGTGAGATCTGAGACCTAAACTAATTTCATTAAGCACTACATTACTGCACCTTGCAATTGAGGCCATTTGGTGCATATAGTACTAATACAAAGTAAATGACTGCATACAATACATGTACTGCACGTGACCCTGCATGTGCATATATGTATGATGGATGGGTGTGAGGTAATACTGTAATACATAAAGTCCTGCGATGAGATGTACTGGTGGTGTAGTAAATTACTGGTATGTGGGGCTTCACGCACCCTGTGCACAAATCACGACAGCGCTGATAATTTACTGCGGGCAGATATGATCAGTGACCCATCAGATACATGCATGCACAAAGACTGAAGCAAAGAGATGCACATGAGGAAATTATACTATGAATACAGACTGAGTCACACATATCCCTCTGCTTTTATTTGTGTTTACTTCTGTGAGTTTTCTTTCCCCCCTGTCCTGTGTTTCATTGTCTTGTTTTGGTATGGTGTTACTTGCTGTTATATTTTGTGAATCACTTCCCTTGTGTGTCTAGTGTTGTTTTATTTCCCATCATTTTTCCTTTTCCTCTCTCTTTTTGATTACCTGCCCCGCCCCAATTAGTTACACCTGTGCCTTGTTTTCCCATTGGTTCCCCATATGTTTTCAATCAGCGTGTCTTCCCCTTGTCCTTTGTCAGTCCGTCTGCTTTCATTGTTTCTCCGTCTTTGCCTGTGCCAGTTCTTCCTCCTGCGTTTCTTGACTTAATGGGGAACTCTGTGTTTTTTATGTGTGTCCATGTTCCTCGATTCCTTTGGATTTTGCCTACGTGGAGAGTTCGGCGCTTTTTGTTTCCACAGAGTTTCTTGTAATCAAACACACTTCTGTTTATTAGACCAATCTGTTTTTTTACTCTCATGCTTTGGGGTCCTCTCCACCTTCCCTCTCTCTTTCAGTGCTGACTACGACAACCGGGTTGCTAAATTTCACCATGAGAGCCACTGCTGTTTGATTAGTCAACTCCATCACTGCCTATGACCAGAGGACCTATATGTGCTTCTGTTAATCATTTTTACACACTGTGTGATGAAAATGGAGGCAGGAGTTTGAAGGAAGGTGTAATAAAAACTAACCCTAAAAATCCACCGGCATAGCTGTGAAGAGACAAGCTCTCCTAACTATAGTAAAACTTTAATTAGAAACATTTAGGATACTTTCAGTAACTATAAAAGCTGCCACCCATAGTGTTCTCATAGAGGCTCATTCCCTGTCTTTTACCCCTGTATGTATTTATGTGTTTATCATTATTTTCTATGGCCCTGTGAGATTATGATTTACTTCATTCAGAAACTGTTAAAAATGAGTCAACGATCAATATATTAAAAGTGCAAAACTCTATCTCCACATTGCTTTACCTCTGGCACTCAGTGTGAACATGGATTACTTTGTAAAGTTTGACTTTTAAAGAAAAAAAAGGTCAAAGCAGCATCAGGTTATCAAGGTTTCTGTGTAGCTTTTTGTTTGAAACTTTCATGTCATACCATGTACAGTAGCTTGTTTTTTCTTTCTCCACATAAAAGTGTCTCTTTTTTCCCCAAACACGCTTGTAAAGGATGAAGCATTAGACATTCAGAATTAACATCCCATCAGATGTGATGCAACATTAATGCAACGCAGAGAGTCAAGCAGCTTCCAGGGGTTTCAAAGCAAGAGTTTCCTCAATTGATGATGACTGTGGTGAAGCTTAGATGCTTGTTTTTAGAGGTAATCTGAGCTTTTTATTCAAATTATAGGAACTGCAGTATTCAGGCAGTTCCACTCATAACTTCAACTCTTCAATTAATTTATATCAAAATTACATCAAGGTATTTCAACTTCACTCTCAACAAAGAGTTACTATAGTTACTTGCAGTGCTGGCAGCCTTATAAAAGTGCCTGGTTACTGTTACAGAGGGAACTTTTTTCTTTCAAATATGGCTCCTGTCCGAGAGTCATCGTAATACAAAGCTTACACAATTACATGTGTCACATTTTACTACACTTCATTTCAAATCAAATAATGAATATTACATTAACATGTCAAGTCTCAGTTTTCATTTAAGTTGGATTACACCAACATAAAGGTCAGTGTGGAAAAAATAGCCAGTTCAACATATAGTGACCAGAATGCACTTCAGTGAGTGAGATGGTCGATCAAGAACATTTTACCTCTTCACTCTCAAAAAGCTCATTGGCTGCATGTTTGGGATCATTGTCCTACTGAATGACAAAAGATCATTTTGTTGCATTTGGCTGAATGTGAACACACACAGAAAGCTCCTGTGTACCTCTGCATTAATCCTGTTGCTACTCAGCAGCAAACTCATGTGGTGTGCCAGTTGTATTGGCAGCCAAGCACCCGAACCAGAATAGAAGCAGCGCCATGTTTGACAGATGAGGTGCCGCTTTGGGTCACGAGCTGTTCCTCTTTTCTTTACACACGCCTCTTTTAGACACAGGTTGATTTGGTTTTATCAGTCCATAGGAAGTTGTTCCAGATCGCTACTGCTAACATTTGGATATTTTTGCAAACTGAAACCTAGCCTTGCTGTTTCTGAGGCCCATCAGGTGTTTGCCTCTTATGGTGAATCCTCTGAGGTTCTGGTCTTGTAGTCGTCCCTTGGTTGTTGAACAAAAAAACAAAACAAGCAAAAAAAACAAACAAAAACAATCTCCTACATCCAGAGGTGAATGCTATGTATTCCTAAAAAGATTTTTCTTCACAGTGCAAATGATCTTTGGTCCTCTCCAAGAAATACCCAACAGAGGACTTGTTGGGTGCTTCTTGTTTTCTAGTTATCCTGTGTGTACCTGATTTTTAAGAATGTACCCAAATGCTTTTTGATAATAATTGGATTAAAAAGCTGTAAAAATTTGAAGGAAATTTCTGTTTGTACTCACAAACACTTTCCTTCATAACTAGACATTTGCAGTCTTAACACCATAGTTCAACAGCAGAGCTGAGTCCATGACAAAGATGTTGGGGTCAGCTCAGACATGTCTGTAACAACAGTAGGACAGAGATAATGCTGCAGAAGCAATTTACCAACCTCAGCTTAAAGCTAAACTTCAGGTGTATGGACAAAGTTAGACATTGCCACAGGTGTACTTTCTTCATGCATGTTTTTTTTTTGTTTTCTAATCTGGCAACTTTCAATCAACTGGTTCAGTTCTTTTGTGCACAAGCTTACATGGAAATGAGATTCAGGAGCTAAAGAAACATTTTGGAAATAATTCATAGAAATAATTATTTAATGTAATCTGGGGATTATGTAAAGTATCCAGAAAATGAGGTTTTGTACTTTATACTTGGTAGTGAATGTGCTGAACCAAAGAGAAGAATGAAATACAACCTAATAATAGGAGGACCTCGTTGTTGAATTAATAATGTGAACAAGGATGTTTTGTGTCCTCCTTGGATAACCCTGTACTAAATGCCTTGACAAATGAATTGGGAAAACCTGTCAAACCCCAATATTAAATTCAAAGGCAAACATGGGTTGGCAATTAGTAACCTGACAAACTCCACAGTCGCCACAGGTGGCCCTTCGTGCTTTTGTTTTTGCCCTTTCTTTTCATGATTTGAGTGTCTTCCCTGCGGAGCAGAAATGTGGAGAGTTTGGCTGAGCGAGTCTCCAAACGGCAGCGATGGTGTGGGTGGATGGCAGACTCTGACTACAAATGAGTGCACACAAACGCACAGTCTAATCTGTCACACATGTAATGAGTGCATCCCTGCTATGCTCCCATAAGAACACACACACCAGTGTGAGTGCTTGCATAAACACACACATGCGCAAATGTTGATTCGCATCCACTCCCACACACGGACATTTAAAGACAGTGGGGAGACGTATGAAGCGTAACGTTCACTTGATACCAGTGGCCAATCTGTGTATGAGAGATTACACACACAAGCAGCATGAAACATGTCCATAGCAGCACGCTGAGAGTGGCTCTTTGTATTCTCACTTCCTACACGCTCAAATCCAAAGTACAGCCATGCTAATAAAAGTAGAGGTATGGCAACACATAAATACAACTACACACACACACACACACACACACACACACACACACACACACACACACACACACACACACCAAATAGGAGAAGCAAGTTTTGTCCTGGCATCTGTCGTCCTGTGGCTCAGAGTGAGACACACACCACAGTGAAGCTTCAACTGAAAAGCTACAATTAGACAAGCAAAGACCTGGTGTAATTAAGGATTAGTCACACCGGAAGGTAATATGGAGGCAATAATTGCTGATTGGAGCCTCACCGCTGCAAAAGTATTTTAAACAACAGCTCTCTGTCTGTCTTTGACAACCTAAAGGCTTTCAGTGAAGGACCTATCATTTGATTATGCTGAAGATCCTCCTTCTCTGGCAGAAAACAAGTTCAAGTTTGGGAACAGAGAAGCCATAATGAAACTCTTAGCTGGTCTGCACATGTGTACACTTGAACTCAACATGAGGATTAATCTTACAAAGTACCATAAATCTTCAAACAGTGGACAGGTCTTTTATTTCTCTAAACTGCAGCAGGTGTCCAGCCACAGCTTTGAATTGAATACTGTCTTTATTTGAGAAAATACAGTTAGAGTTCACATTCAGTCTCACTGAACTGTGTTTAACCTAATTCAGCAATGAGAAATCCCCTGCCTGACTTCTAGTCTTGAGTATTTGTATGAAATGACTGCTTACCCCGTGATGCGTGGCAGAGTATCAGTGGAGAAGAGGGCAAGAGGTGGCTTGTCTCGCTCTATGAGCCAAATGGTGTATTGCCCGCTTTGCCTGGGGTGAAGGAACACAGCCATGTCCAGGCTACAGGGACCTTGTCCTGCCCACAGCCAAGGACTCAGCACCCAGGGGCCCCCAAAGGCCGAACTGTTCACCCAGAGAAACTGACCTGAAGGAGAGAGGAAAAGCCAAGAAGTGTAAAAAAAGCAGTGTCACAAACAAGGTGTATAAACAGGACAGAAAGAGGTCAAAAAAACTTGAAAATGATCAGGAATGATATTCTGACAAACATGACGTGCAGTTATACTGTACAGAAACCAGGGTGGGTGATGAGCTATGATGGTATGAGGTACTTTTAAAGCAAGGGCTGAGAGTAGCACTTGATAAAAATGCATGAAATGAAGCTGCTTTGAAAATGAACAGTCAATGACACCCTGTGCACAAAAAAAAGTGTTGCGGGTGAAAAATCAAAGCACTTTTTTTTACAGCTTTGATATGAAGTCCCATTTCACTTTCAAACCTATTGCGCTCATTCAAGCAGCAAGTTCATCAGAAGCTGAAAGTTGAGTGTGTGTGTGTGTGTGTGTGTGTGTGTGTGTGGTGGGGAAGCACAAAGAATCAAAACTTGAAAGGAGGAAAATCAATTTTAATATGCTCAGTTAAGAAAAGTATTGTTGATGAGGGGAATGTATTGAAACGCAAAGGAAAAATCTTGCAGAATAATTGATTTCGTTTTATTCAGCCATTCAAGGTGAGCTTACCCTGATGCTGCTGTTTATTTGGTTTGTCAGTGTGAGGGTCATGAGTTGCACTCACTGCTGCACATACAGTTGTAGAAATAAATCTTTTTTTTTTTTTTTTTTTTTAACAGTGAGTTGATGTATTTTTTCCATTTCCAGGCTGCACTCTTGCCTCTGGATGATTGTAATACCCACTTTCCTGAGGATCAGATTGTATCAAAGTATACTCCTCTAACTGGGGCACGTGTGTCTTCTTGAGTATGTCAGCCTCAGCGCTTAAACAGCCTTTTGCCATTATTTGTCTATGCAATTTGTATGTTGGTACTTTCTCTTTAATGACAGCAGCACTCAAGCTGCATGAACTCCACAAGTTTGTGTAAACCCTGATAACCCAGCAGGATCTGATAATGCTCCAAAAAGCTTCTTGTGATGTCGGGAATGTACGACTTTGTTATAAATGATCAGTGGGGCTGAGATCATGTGTCAGCATTCCTTGGTTTTGCTTGGTCATTAATCAGATCTATTGTTGTGACATTATTTCTGGAAGATGTTTAATAGTTGCAACGATTGAATCTGGCCTTCAGTTTCAAATAAAAGCCAACAGAGGACTTCATCATTGACACAGGAAAGAGGATCACAAACCATTAATGTCTGTGTTCAAATATTTTTCCACAATTGTTACTTTCTCTTTTATCCTTCCCTGATAGGCAATGGGCTCTCCTAACCTGGGAGACTGCTGAAAAACAGGAGAATTTGTAGGCCTAGAAAATTGCTCCACTTAAGCCTCATTGGCTCTTCCCTGCACATTTACATGCTTCTCACACAGAGAGCCCAGACAATTTGGCAAAGACAGTGTGAATGCTTACAACAACTTTGCAGGTGATGTGGACTACATGCATTTTTTTTTTTTTTTTTTTACACACCCGACAGCAATTTTGTTTAAAGGGTTTAAGGCTGAGCCTGGAGGGGCTTTGAGCTTGAAAGTAGAAACTTGTTAACTCTTGTTTCCCAGTCCTAATAAGAGGAAGAAATACCTGCTTGGAAGCAATTACCGGTAGAGTACAATTTATAATGGCAACAGCACTGGAACGACTGTAGACTTCTGCCTCCACTTTACCTGCGTGCGATGAGCTCGCTGCTCTTCTTCACTGCATCACAAGGTTTGCTACAACCGACTGTCTCCCCAAGTTTGCACCGTGTAACATTATCATTCACGGGGGACTAAACAGTATCGACAGAGATTAGCATCAGTGAGCACAAACCTCCACTGAGGCATAATCTGTGTGTACTGATGCTGTAGTCTGAACACTGTTACATTCATGTGTTGAAACAGAAGCACAGGCTTGTTAAAACATTCAGACGATGTAACATTCATTGAGAGCTGTTCATACATGTTCTGTAATGTTGCAGACAGACAGACAGAAAAACAGATGAGCAGACAAGCTCACCACAAGCTGAGCAGTGTTTTACATTAGCCTCTGTAAGTGCTGCTTTTTAATGACGACCTTAGTGGATCTGTTGGAGGTATGCCCATCCAAACATCTCTGTACCATTGAGATACCAGGATTGAAAACTCTATGTAAATTATATCTTAGCTTAACAGTGATCCGTATTGGAAAAGATGTTCACTAAAACAATTACATGACTCTGCTGCTGGGAGGAACCTTCAATAACAAGTCAGTTTTTCCTCCTCTTTCAACCCACACCAGCCCTTCTGCTCCACTTGGCCTGTTTTCCTGCAGTGAATGGACTTTGTTGGAGGCATTTTCTTATTTATCTGTGAAGTTCAGACTTAGCAACACCAGCTTAATCAGCAGTGTTTCTAAAATGGTACTTGATTGCTGCCCCTCCGAGGAGGGAGACAAGCCCCCAAAAAGCAGAAACATTTCAATCCACACTGATAGTTGTATTCTGTATCATTGAATCAAGCTGGTAAACACTTTCCCCGCTCTCTGTGCAGTTACAGATTCAATCAACTGAGGCTCTTGTTGACATAGCATACCAAATCAGGCCAACTGTTGGTGAGAGCAGAATTCCCTCAGATAATAAAATTGCAGCTAAAGGCCTGAGAGAAGGAGGAAAACAAACCATTCAAATTGTATTCTCTGCCAAATCCTCTTATAACATAATGCATTTACCCAGGGCCAGCACAAGCTTCTTGGGGTCCCAACAATTTGACTGCCACACATTTTAATTTATAACAAATTCAATTGCGCAGCACAGCGGCACAGCTTCCACTGTAGAGGATGGTGTTAAAGTATGTTCTGCATGCTGATAAAAAGCCACCTTTGATAGTGGGTTGTAGGTGGTGTTGCTGCCACGGTGATTTCATCTTCAAATCTGGTGTTAAGGGGGTGTTTTATTGGTGAGAAAGAAGAACCTGTCAACCTTGAAGACAATTAATGTAATTGCTATCTGGTGGTTTTATCATGGTTACTAATCATCTCATCAGCATAAATAAGCCTGTGCAAAATACAAAACTATATATGATACGTAAAACTGTAATTTTTTCTTTTGAGCGTCCTGCAAGAAGAAGCAGCAATAAAATCAACTCAGGGTTTGCATCACAATCTCACGATCAGGAAAAACAACAAAAACATGGACACAATCAAATACCGTATTTTCCGGACTATAAGCCGCTACTCTTTTCCGACGCTTTGAACTTAAACACCGGTGTTTCTCAAGTATTCGCGGTACGAGGTTCGTTAACTTTTTACAAGCTAGTAAGCTCCGTGCCACCGACACATTTAGCCTCGTCACATCAGACCCGGTCAGAGCGGACCACATGAAACTGTTCAAATAAATTCAGTAGCGGCTGAAAGACAGGTGCGTTCAATAGTCCGGAAAATACGGTATTTATATTTAATAGTTAATAGTCAAGGCAGTGGTAAAGATGAACATTTAAAGGTAGGACCCCAAATGCAGGCCAGGGAAAAAAAAACATAAATACATTTAACAGTGTGCCTGTAAATATTTCAAAATAAAAGTCCAGTTAAAAATGAAGAGTTTCAGTAGTGGGCTTTTTAAATTGGTTACAGAACAACTATTAACAATGTGATGCTGCAATTTTAATGTTGTTATGTGTTCCCAATCCTATTAAAGCCAACAAAATGAGACTTCATACTGAAATACAACTGAACTTATCAGACAGAGGAAATTAGAAATGAAGGCCTGCCTTTGAGAAAAGCTGTAAACAAAGGCCATATAGCCACTGTTTGAAGGTTTACTGTACATGTCTCTGTGAGTTGTTAAGAACAGATTGATACTTCACCCCAGGATGGAAATAATCAGTAGGAAACATTTTGAATCAGTTTTACATGAGTTTGCCTTAGAGATACTGGAAAACCATAGTTATAAAGGCTATTATTTACCTATTGTCCCTACTGCGATGTTAGTAACATCATCCTTTCATTTCAGAGACATGTGTGTTTGTGATGTGGTACAATGTATTCAGATTATACATCTTTGCTTGTAAAGATAACTTTTAGTAAAGCACTGAGGTTTTCTGACCTATGACCTATGCAGACCTTAGGATTGGTCTTCATAGGTTTGTTTGTTGGTATTGGTATGGAAACCTTTACTGAGCAGATCTTTGTGATTTTTTGAGCGATATTACCCAAGGTATAGTCCAAACACCAAATGATTACATTTTGAAAGAAACATTGTATCCCCTTCATAGCTTATTGTGCTACAAGGACAAGACCCATGGGTGCTGATTTTCCGAAGGTTGAGTTTTCAGAAATTTCATCCATCATTTCAAAACCAACTGGTCTCCATAAAAATTTACATCGACTTGTAAGTAGAGAAATGTCAAGGAAATGTGACGTCTTGTTTCTATTAATCTTTTTACCCAGTAAATGATTCATTGTTTATCTGTGCAGGCCTTGCGTGTTTAGCGTGGTGCAGAGACAGTGAGGATTACAGCTCTCTGAAATGACTTTGCCCTCCTTCAACCTGTGCCAACACCTCTAATACAGTGTTTTATAAATTACACTTCCTTTCATCATTACAAGCTACATGTATTCAAGATGTGTCCTCACCTTTTAATTTAACACAGTCAGGTGATTTATCCAAGGATTTCCACAATCTTCCAAAATGATTTTACTTGCGCTGTAATAGGCTGCAGTGTGTGTTTGTAGTGCTGTACTTGTTGCCAGGAACTCTGCCAACTGTGCCAATCATTGCAATTTTAACAGATGTGTTTTTGTTTTTGTTCCAGGGCACTCTGCCATATCAGGACCACCAGTCTTATTTACTTCAGTCTTTTTTTTTTTTTTAAAAGGAACTGAACAGCTGGAAAATCTGATCCTGATGTTGCCACACTGAGCACTGACAAAAAGACCTTGATATCAGCAGCAACCATATACCAGATAACACTGAGTGTTAAGTGTATTGTAAGACCAATAGAAGGTACATTACACTTTGAATCTGAGAGTTAATACAATTTCAATGCCCTAATAATAATAATAATAATAATGGTTTGGATTTCAATAGTGCTTTACTCTGGAAGTCCAGACTCAAACCGAATACAGAGACCATTATTCTTTCACACCCATTCATACCGGTGGTGGTAAGCTAAGTAGCCACCGCTGCCCTGGGGCAGACTGATGGAGGCGTGGCTGCCAGTTTGCGCCTACGGCCCCTCCAACCACCACCAAACCATTCATTCAGCATTCATACAGGGCAAGGTGGGTAAAGTGTCTTGCCCAAGGACACACTGACAATGACTGGGAGAAGTGGGATTCGAACCACCATTCCTCTCACATTAATGAAATCCAAAAAGTCAGTATCTATTATGATGACACTGATACAATTGACAGAAACAAAAAATGCACCATCCTCCTTGTGCTGGATGGGATTTAACAAATATTTTTTTTACAAATACCAAAATCAGCTGTTCCTCAGTTTCTGTTCTCATTACTGCAATATCCACTGCTTAAGAAGTAGCTGCTTATACAACATGTCCAGTAGTGTTGTTTGTGTATTTCTTAATATACACTTAGGCAACACGCCCATAAAAAAAAGCCAGGAAGTTTATTATGCATGGCGAGTAGCCTTTTTCATCACCGTTGTATTGCATGGTATCCAACGAGGAACTTTAAATTATAGCTGGAAACAAATCTGTCAACAGGGTGTGAGATAACAGACATGAAACAGTGAAATAGAGCTGCTCTTCAAAAGCACCACCTGTCTGAAGGTAATTTTGACAACATGGATTTTGGAACAGCTCATCAGCTCAGATAAAAACCCTATAAGCAATTATGAAATAACCTTTTGTCTTTGCATGATGCACAAAATGGTTTTGCCTGTGAAAACATTAATGTTGCTGTTTGTGAGTATTCAAAGATAAAACATAAACCTCCGGTTTAAACAACAACAGAAAAATGTCTGTGTTTAACATTTCAGGACTTTTTTGTTTATATATCTCTATATATGATGAATATATGTATGCATATATGTGGTAATACAAATAAGGTTAATAGTAATCCTCATGACAAAGTGCCTTATGTATCTTGTTTTTAAAAAACTTTACCACAAAATAAAACGCTTTCTTTTCTGCCAAAAATATTAATTGTTTGACTCAACATCAAAAACACAGATCTCTGATACAGTGATAACCATTTTCCTATCGCCAACACCACACAATTTGATTCACAGCAGCTCCATCAGTTCTTTTGTTGATGATGCCTGGAGCAGCTCCCAACCAGTCAGTACACAATTCATTTATCACTTCCTTTGAAAAATACTAAAAACAAAACAACAGATCAAAGAAACAGTAGGATTGTTTTTTTTTTTTTTTTTATTACTAAAACGCAAGTTATATTTAGAGTCATTTTGTCTGTCAGAAGATTTAATAATTAATCTGTGGGCCAAAGAACAAATACGTTAATGATTTTACCGCTCTGTATTTAAAGATCCTACTGTTACTGATTGATTAAACCCCAGACTGTTTCATTTTTAAAGGAATATCCTACTGTGCTCACAAATTATTTCCACCTCTGGTACAAAGTCATGTCGAGTATGTTGTGTATTTAAATAGGGTGAACTCTGTAATACCTGAAGTACACTATTTTCAAAGGTATGTACTAACTGGCAATTTCCCCCCAAAAGGCCCAATAAGAGTGTGATAGCTGCACACAGACACACCACCTACTAACCCCTGCTACACGTACAACAGAGAGAGCAAAACCAAAGTTATTTATCCCACAGCAGAGAGTCATGTCCATAATGTTGTGTGTAGTTGAATCTTCAAAATTGTTTTGTGACAAGGTGACTGTTGTACCACAACAGTGTTGCTATATTGCCACACAGGGGCAACAGTGTTCAGTCTATACATCACTAGAGCAAGATTATTAGATCATTATTAGTTGATAATAACTTGATACCATGTTGTTAGAACAGGGGCGCTGCCAGGAATTCTGGGCCCCATGAAAAAAAATCCCTTCCTCCCTTTCCTTTTTTGAAAACAGGATTTTACTTTTGTACTACAAACACCACTGTAACGCACTGGCAACTACTGACTGCCGAAGCACCGTCTGACACCCCTGAGTGCACTGAGGCAGGACCAAACCATTTCATGCAGATACCGGGGTGGTACTTTTTGGTCAATGTGGATATCTAACTTTTTAAAACAAAGATATTAAAAAATAAAAAACAAATACACAACCCAGATAGCAAAATCATATTTAATTTTTTACCTATTGGAATTGTCCTAACTTTCCCCCCCTATATGACGCCCCTGTGTTAGAAACACCAATAAGAATCTAGCATTGCCCCGTGCACAAGCGCTAAGGACTGGATCCCCTGTGCATCACGTGCGCATGTGTTGGACGGCAGCGGAGCAGAGATGCAAATGAGTGTGTGCGGCGCATAGACTGTGCAGCGGAGCACACATACCGGCGGAGTCCAGTGTGAATCGGAGTAATGTGTGTGCGTCACTGATGATCTTTGTTATGTGATTATTAATTTTTCAGCATTAGAATTCTGCTTAGTTTTGCATATTATGTAACTTTATCTTGGTGGACTTTGGTTGTTTGCCTGTTGTTGCATTTGTATTGAGTTGTATTTATTGTGTGAATTATTGAATGTGGCTTGCCTGTTTATGGCAATGTGGTTATGTAGCAAACCTAATAACTGCACCTGTGTTAAAACCTTTAGTTAAGTGTTTAGTTATATTTAGAAAATATCATTATACATCAGGAGTTTGTTATGGATAGAAGCTGATAGATACCTTCATCAAGCCTCAGAGGTCCTACTGCGCTGCTGTGCTGCCAAAGTTCATTATTAAAGTGTCAAAGTTGCAGTTCGACTCCAGAGGTGTTCTTACCAACACGCCTGAATCATCACCTATCATTTAACACATGTAATGAGAAAGCAGAGTTGTGTGTTGCATTAAAAAAAAACAAAAAAAACATTAACAGATTCAAGATGAGATAAACTAAATGTCCATACTGTTCTTTGTCTTCAAGGGAGAGCTCCCAATAAAAACTGGCCAGAGACAGAGGGCTCACAGCTATTTTGCAAATATGACACATAACTGCATCGTTATTTTAAAAACAGACCTTCTGTATCATATAGGAGGTAAAAAGAAATGCACAGTTCTACTCTTGTAAGCTGCAACATCATACAGTGGGTTATCCAAGTTTTACAGTTGAAGCAATGCTGGCCAGGGAGACAGTAAGACTGGCACAAGGACAGAGAGTTGAGACTGGCTACACTATGTCATGTCACTATGCCAAGCAAAGTAAACAAGAGAGTCAACACAGAGCCTTAGTAATGATTTAAAGAGGGTTAGTAGTGAGTTCACCCTGAGGGACACAGTGTCTGGGCCTAGCAAGCTGACTGATTAAGTGGCCTTGTTTATTGATGGAGCTGATACAAATGCTGCCAATGGGTCTTTCCTCAAATGAGCGAACGATGCCACGGGCCATCCACTCAGCTGTCAGCCGCTGGTGAGCTGGATGATTTGCAGCAGGTGCACAGGAGAAAGAAACATAACTGAGGATTTCACAAAATTGTCAGCTTACTGGTTTCAACACAATATCAACACTTTTAACCCTTAGCCCGCTGATTTATTTTCATGCAATGCACAGTCCTGGGCCCATGGAATCACTTATAGAAATAAACCAAGCCGACACAAACTGGGTCAAACCTACTGCAAATACAGAGCAACAGACATGCTCGGTGGTGGTGCTGATGGAAATAAGAGGTACGACCAACTCTTCTCGGTCACAGCGCTTTAAGGGTTAACTGATAGAGTGATTTAGAAAGAGAAAAGACTCATTTTTACATTTGTTATGTTTTTTGTTTGCAAGCACAATTACTGTAACACTACTGAACAGATCTCAGTGATTTTTCTTGGAGAGATCGGGTATTAACCAAGTAACAAATTATCACATTCTGGGCAAGGACAGAGGATTGAATCCTTTCAGATAATCATGAAATTTTCAGAAAGTTACAAAAAGAAAGCAATTTATTGTACAGCAGCAAGGAAGATTTATTATTATTGACATTATATCAATAGTGTGAATAAGAAGTGTAGTTAAATCTTCAAAATCCTTATCTGTTATAATGGGTGAATATTTTAACACAAGGTAATGTTATTTCTTTGCATGAGGGCAACAGTGTTTAGTCTCTAGCATCACTACAGATGGGCTATGCCTCAGCAGAGATTTGTGCTCTCTGAGGTTTTTCTAGTTTTATATGGTTTCCTTTTCCTGTGTCAGTGCATGCTAGTTTACTTCATCCTGAATCATACACACTGCTTTATGAGGTTCATAAACAGTTTGCATGTGGATTTTCTCACCTAAACAAACATCTCTTTATGCAAACATCTGTTGTATGTTTACACACAGTCTTTCTGAATGAAAACAGGTGCAATTCCTTTTTGGTATTTGTGCCTTTATTCTAAGTAATGGTTTGAAATCCCAACAGCACCTTGGTTGTGTATTCAAAACAGCAAAGTTGGCAGCATGCACAGGTGGACAGGCACAGTTTCCTAGCAGCTGATAAGAACCTGACTGTGACACTGTTGTGTATGTGTGTGTGTGTGTGTAAACAGGGTTATCTGTAACTCTGAGCCATCCAGTAGAGACTAGGACTACAGTACTGTCTCTCAAATGTATGCATGTAGTTGCACACAGAGCAGTACTTGGTGGTTTACAAAACATTCAAACCTTTTTTCCTACCCACACTTTCTAAACTGAACTAAAAACACTCCCTGTAACAAGCTCAAACTTCTAAGATCCAAACCTGGATTGTAGATTTCAGTCTTATTAGAAACCAGGGATTTAGCTGAGATGTATGTTTGTATGTATAAGACACACTGATTTAAAGAAATAGCATGAATGCATTATTTTAAACATTACATCTTTATCAGTAAACTTACACTATACATAATACTGGAAAAAATGACCTAATTAGAAGATTCATATATTTTTTTAAACAGTATACAATGTACTGGGGACTTAAAAAGGTCAGAAATGCACCGTGCTAGATTAATGCACTGCTTTTCAAACAGCGTACAGTTTACTAATTATTTTTAATCAGTCTAGAAGAAGTTGAAAACAACTGTTCATGATGTGTAACTACAGTCTGGAAATAAGACAGAACTTAATATATAGTAGCAGAGAATATGAAATGCTGCTTTACTTTGTAGGTTCACAATTTCTTCTACTGACTTTATTATTATTTAATTGTTTCTTTTAGTTAGTAGCTAAGCTTAATCAATTTATTGATACAATTTGGATTAAATTTTAATTGTGAGATTTTACAATACACAATGTTTTTATTTTTAAAATGTTTATTATATGAGATTCCTCACTACAGAAACTTTCAGTACAGATAATACAGAGTGATGCTGTGTTTACCGCACAAATAATCCTTGGGAAGCTGCAATCTTAATGTTTTGTACCCTGCTCTTTACTAACAAGGGTGAAAGAAGCAGAAGTAATCAGAAAAGCTGTATTTCAAGTGTATTTGAATTCTCTAGTGTGGAAATCACATACACACACACACACACACACACACACACACACAGCAGGTACAAAGAATGAACTCTAACTGCAAACTTTGTTGTGGTTTTCTCGTCTCTCTTGATTACTAAGATTAATAATTTGATGTCAATCATCTATCGTTGCTGATTACACAAATTCATTAAAACCTGTTAAGAGAACAATTACTGTGCCTTTTGACAAAGGTACCAGCATCTTACAGTAGCAAATAAATGTAAATCAGATTTTAATATGCAGCTGTTTGACTCTTGTCATGTCACCCAACACATTATCTGCATTTCTTTTCTAAACCCTGCTCTGGGAACATCCTGACATCTCCCAGCTAAGATCAGACCAACAAGAAAGTGTTCATTTGGCAAGCTCATCACACTGCATCTGGACAACAGCCATCTACAAATGCTGGTAACAGTTTACGGCTTCAAATACCCTCATTTTTCTGTCCATTACTGCATTGTTTTGATAGTATGAAGGTGGTTGTTGAAAGTTGTCAGAGGCCAACTTTCAGCAGTCAAAAGTCCAACCAGATTTTTGCTACTTTTGGGGTCTGCCATGTATTTGTGTCCATGTCAGAGAAATGCAGCACAGGGTTTGGAGGCACTGCAGTGCAAAAGTAGATACAAAGTCAAACAGCAAACATTTCATTGCAGCAACAAGCTCATCAAAGTGATTGAATAACCGTTCACTTGCCCAGAAATGGCAACGACTGAGAGTGTGTTTAAGTAGTGTGGCCAAAGGAATGTACTAAAAGGCTCACATACTGACTGGACACTGACAAAAGAAAAAAAAAAAAAAGATAACTTCAGAGGCTCATTGAGAGTATGGGTGGGATAGGTTTATGCAAGTTGCACTGGCTCGCCTGGCAAGTAGGCTGAAGATCCAACAGCTGAGGGAAATATATAAAGAACTGGGACACGTAGCGCCTTTGTAGTTGAGACAAAAAAGAATGAATACATAAATTAGTAGATCCTCTGAGCAGGAAAAACTCCCGAATGTTCATTAAAAAAAAAAATCACCCTGCAAAAGTAGCTATCATGAAGTCTGTGGGAAGGTAGATAAGATAGCTTGTTGATTACTCCCCAAGTGAACGCCGATAGTATCTCCTGGAGTAAATTCCTTAAGGCTTGGATATTATCTGATTATGGAACATTAGAGGGAGATGATTGTAATAATTCTATTAAGGTTTTACGCTGTTGTTCCTCTGCCCTTGTCTTTCTTTTCTGTCCCCCGTCCACCCCCACACGAGGAAGAAAAAGTCCCTAATGTTGGTGTATACATGCTGATGTGGAAAAAAAGCGTGCAGTCTGCACTTTGTGTGCATGTTTAATTAATTTAGCCAGATTAGAATAATGTCTTTGTCTTTGCATGTGCACGGGTGCATGAGCTTGCCACACTTCCACTTGAAGGCAGTTTTGTTTATCAGTGTTGGTTTCAGAGCGTGTGTTACGGCGTAGGATGGCCGACTGGGGACTGGATATAGACTGAGGGCCAACCAGTTGCAGCCTCTCAGCTAGGTAAAGCGAGTTGATGGATCACAGTCCACTGGGGTAAAGGCAACACTTCCTTCCCCTGCCAACACCTCCTGCCTGGCTTGCTCGCAGGGAGAAATCCCAGAGCTGCTCTCAACAAGAGGCCTGGAAGCAGAGAGCAGGGCTGCAGCCAAGAACCACACACAGGGCAAAGCAGGCACAGTATCTATGGGCTTACATTGCTGCTGTGCAGTAGGCTGTATGGACCCTGTTCAGCTGTCAGGATGTGTGTCCAGCACCTGTGTGTTTGGGGGGGAGATATGTAATGCTATGAGCTCAGTATTAAAGAGAAATTTAAAATAAATTAAAAAAAAAAAACAGTAATGATTTAAATGTTGCCAACAAATATCCAGTGTCTCCTGTCTCAACTGATTGGTTTGATAAGAATAAACCATTATTACCTCTGCCAAGGACATTGTTTCTTTTTATCTGTCTGTCTGTTAGCAATACAAAAACTTTTAAACCGATCCCTGCACATTTTCTTGGAGAAGCAGAGTGTTATCCACAGAACAAATAAGGAATTTTATTAAGGTCAGGGGACAGGATCCTGTCTGAGAACATTTCAGAAGAAACCTTGTTATCTGAGTGCTTTCTGGTTCAGTACAGATTTTTGCTACAGCACTCTTCTTCTGCAGTTTCAGTCTAAAACAAATCCAATGACAGACTGTTTTAGAGTTTAATGAATGAAAAAAGACACAAAGATTTTCAGTAGGACTCCCAAAATTGTTGTTGTTTTCTGATGTTATGGAGCAAACAACCTGTGGAAAAGATGCAACAGTGTTGTACACATCTCTGCATAGTTCACTGAGATTTCAGTGTGTCAATAAAGAGTCAAGGTTTTCAGTAACCTGCACAGTGCTCAGGTAGTATACTAGGGATTCGATAATATTTGATTTCTCCGTGTTTCCTGTTTCCTCACCCAGTCCTACCCTGCTTCCCCATCCCTCTGCTCCTCAGTGTATATATACTACCAGCCTTTCACTTTCAGTTGCTAGATTGTCTTTGTATTTTGTGTGCAGCTTGTGCCATTGTTTTCTAGCATCCTATGTCTACGCTAATGGCTTTTATGTTATGTGGACTCTACCTGAACTCTGGAATCCACTTCTGGCTGTTTCCCGAGATTTGTTTGCCTCCCTGTTTCTGTGTCCTGAACTAGCTTTCTGCCAGTAAATCTTGCCTTTTGTTGCCACAACCTGTCAGTGTTGTCGTGTATTTGGGTCCTCTCTCTGAGCCTGCTGTAACACCCTGCTTTGTTGTTGAGCTAGCCTACATTAGGACATCATGCAGTGCAGTCCAAAGCACAAAAACATATTTATGCAAACAAAATTTTCTCTGTAAACAGCATTATTAGCTCACACTGAGAAGATGGCATTCAGCTGTTACTTTCTGTGCCAACCAACTGGACTTGAAAATGTTTGCCTTATTGTGAATGTTAATAGTCTGTTGTCTGAGCAGGCTTGTTGATGTATTACTGTAGCTGGTGAGTCAAAACCACCAAAGGTTGCACATAATACATGATGGTACACGGTGAACCAGGGGTGGTGCCTGGATCAAAATTATTTCCTCTGCAGCCACCAATTGACGTCAAACCTCTGGTGCATGATATGTGAAAGCCTGAGTCAAGATTTGTGTGTGTGTTTTCTTCTTAGGGCATGAAAAACACAAATATTCACTTTTTTTTTAATGCAGTTTTTTTTAGGAAGTTAGAAACATGACCACTTTAGTGGACTTAATGTGCCTGAGCACTCAGTATAAACCAGAACAAATCAAATGTAAGAATGAACTAAACAGAGTTTTATGATAAACCCATGAATAATTGTTTATTTTTAAACTTTGAAAACATTTTAAAATATTTTCATACATTTTAAGAGTGTAAGGGCTGGTTTAGGCCTGAAACAAGAAAAAAAAACCAAAACCTCACATCTCCTTCTGACCTCCCTCTACATCCTGGTACTCATCACCTTGACTGTTAGCACCCAGACTGTCTGCACCTCCTTCATCATCCTCAGCTCCTATGTCTCTGTTGTCCTCTGGCAGCTGCTCGTCATCACTGTCGTCACTATAGTCGTCATCACTGGAGTCAGAGGGAATTTCCTGGATTATTTTACAGACTTCCCTTTTCTTTGCTGCACTTGTGGTCTTCAAAATACAACATAATAGTAGCATAAGTAACATAAACTACAACTAATTTGCACAAAAATAACTAACCTATAACTGTACCAAGAACACATTTAATTACAACCTAGAAAGTCATAACCATAAGTAAAACAACCACGTGACTTGTACTGGAAATATACCTGACAATGCATGACGTCCACTTTGTTTTACACATAGTTATTGCAATTTACTAGTTATTTGAAAGGAAGTTTTCAAAACTTAAAGACGAATATTGTTACTTTGGTGTCCCTGCATACCACCATACTGTGGTGATCAATGGGGTGTTGTGATTATTTCTTTGTGTTTATCTGTCTGTGAATGTTTTCCATGTCACTATGTGTTTTCCTGTTTTATTTTGTAGAGCACTTTCTGCATGTTATGTTTAGTATTACTTCCTGTCTTTGTTCACTTCTCTCTTGGTTGGTGCTGGCTGGCTCTGCCCCAAAGTATCTCACCTGTCTCACTGCTGTGCTCACCTGTGTCCTGTCTGATAATCACAGCTCCCTCCCTGCCTCTGTCTTGTGTTGGTCAGTTTGTGTTGCGACTCTGTCCATGTCCATCCTGCGCCGCCATCTTGGTTTGTTGCTTGACCCCCTGTCTGGAGTTTTTTGTAATTTTGGTTTCACTAATTTTTGTCATGGATTATTCATTTTGTTGCTTGGGATTTTCCTGCCTTCGTTGTGCAGCGCCCTCAGTTTAAGTTTTATTAATTAAAGCCTTTTGTTCTTCCGATCTCTGCCTCAGTGTGTCTGTATTTGCTTCTCACCTCCCTGTAACACACATTTTTATTTTTATTTTTTACCTCTAGTGTTCTTCTGGCATCGAAGGATTGACAGAATATTCCAGCAGTGGTCGACAAGTGGGACTTCCTGTCAGCCATCTCTGATTCAGAGGAAGTTAACTTGTTGTTACAACTAATCACTGAATAAGACTTAACGGAGGGAGGCAGAATAGAGCATCCTAACCCCTGATATGCAATCCTACCACTACACTACCACTACACTACCACTACATTTAGGAGAAAGTGACTTTTAAACAGCTGTCCACTGTAGTGAACACTATGCACCAGAGGGTTATTATCACACCACATCCAGCTACCAGAGTACACAGGTTCAGGGAGAGATGCTTAAAACAAACAGTTATTGTTACAAATGCAAAGTGAAAACTGAAAAAGGGGAAATTAACACTAATAAGAGCAGCAGCTTGATGTGTGTGAAACATTTTATAGCATAAACAGCTGGAAACATTACAATGATCCAATACATCTTCAACTGTCTCTCAGTCCCCATATACTGGGTAAAATACTGCTGCCAGGAGAGTGGGAGTGAGCAAACAAACACTGATATAACCACAACCATCCTTTCTGTGACACATCTTAACAGTATGTTTTTATTTTGCGGTGATATCACAGCAATTTTCAGTGTACACACACTACAGCAGTGACACTCAGAGCATACCTGCTAGTTCCTCATGCTGACTGTTCACCACAACGTTCACAGTTGTCCTGTTACAACATGTTCACATCAGTACATCAGCACATTGTTTATAGCAGAGTATAGTGACTTTAAGGCCAATAAGGAGTAAATCTGGTTGGACTACTTCTTCCTTATCAAGAGTTTGCTTTTAGATGGAAGTTTTGTAGAAATCTGCTAATGTTCAACTGGAGGATGTGATGATCAATTTTACTTTTCAATTCAAAAATAGACGGCAGACTGCTTAAAGAACTGACAGAGCAGCATGGCCTTTCTATGAAATGTCTCATCTTCATAATTTCTATTATGAAGCGATTTCACTTTGTCCATTACCGAGTCCATTACTATTGTGTCAATTGCACCTGAGTGCACAAAGAGTTCATTTTATTTCATGTGGTTATGATACTGGAACAGCTCAATAAGAGTTCCATATTACTTACGTCTCACTTGATATTAGCCCAGGATTTAGGTGGAAACTGCAGTTTTCTGGCACTCTTACTGCTTTAGCTCCACAGCTCACAGCTTGAAGAAAGCCCACCAACACCATTGCAGGGGGTGTGAGACTGCTGATAATGTGTGGGGTCCTGCGGGCAGTTGCTGTTGCTGAGACTGTGCAAGGAGACTGTGGTAATTTAGTACTAGCCTCTGTCACAGAATGAAATCAAATACAAGAGCACTCAGTCATGCTCAACAAGTCCCTCTGTTTATTATCGGACGGCAGCCAACACTTTACACTATGGGTGACGAAGTCTCTGCCACATATAAACAAGTGAGATGGCATGGTCAGACGCATGGGGAGTCGGTGGCACATTGATACCACATAAACACTCGCACATTAACATACACATTTTCTGGACATGATTTAGTGACTCTCTTTATTCGACCCAAACACGTACGCTCATTGTTCCAAGAGCAGTAAACAGTAAACACTGGCTGTGTTCACATCCTCAGCACAGCTCCTCAGTGAGTGGCAGGCTGGTGGAGGGCCTGCATATCTGCGCTTGCGTCTGCACATATAGATTAGTTGCAGTGTCTTCAAGTGATGCAGCAACTGGAATATTTAAGGACTGAACTGTCCCACAAAGACATTATTGATCATGCAAATTCAGTGAACCTATTTCCATTTAAACTAGAATAAAAGGCTCTTATAAAACACACACAAACAGACTTTAAAATGCGAACCCGCCCATTTGTGCATGCATGAACCTCAAAGCACCCTCGCAGACAAACACACACATATACTCACACACACAGGAAAAGCTAATTTAATTAACTATCCTGCCAAACAGGCGCTTCTTTTAATTACTTGTGGCTGTACCCTGCAAAGTCTCTCACAGCTTGCAGAATAAGAAACTCACCATGGATTTCATTAACTAATGACAGTGGCATATATGTCGACTATAATGGAAGACTGAAGAATAAGACCAGTGAAAAGCAGCCGACAACCTTTCAGACAATGGGCCCGGAGATATATTAAGTAGAAAACAGCAAACTAATTCAGGATTCGCTCTGAGTGAGGCCAAGTTATTAGGACATACTTTATTACTGTGATGGAGAGGACAAGGTTTTTAGTGAGCAGGCCTTTGTGTTAATAGATCATAGAAACGAGCTGATATGAGAAACAAAACAGCAGGGGTAGGGGCGAGCAGAAATAAAAAAAACTATCAGTTTTGTCATCAAGTCGTGTAACACAAGGCGGCCCAATTACAGACACAAACAGGTTCCACATGATATGCCAGGATGAACAATGATTACAGTTCGACTGCCCGCAATGACGGTTATACTGGTGGAGTATATCGATTCCCTCTTTTCCTTGTCAGAGCCAGCCGCTGCAGCACTTAGTATGACACAGTGACTGCAGCTTGCACCCGCACACAATAAAAAGTAATTTTGTACAGTAATCTGTGGCTCTGATTATAAAACAGAGACTTGTGGCAAACAGCAAAACTATCATCATCACTACCTCAAATACGAGCCCCTGTGCTCAGTCACAGCCCGGTGTGTTATGTTCAACAGCTACACTGGTTTTTCCAAAAGCTTATAAAACATTTACTGCAATAAAAAGCACAACTGCAGTTCCTGTCATCATCTGTATAAACATCATTACTTAAAATGGATGTGTCAATATGCAACCCATAATAAATTTGGCATGTGCGGAAAATATTGAACGGGGCTCAAGCAGCACTGCCCAAAGCTACAAAGAGTTCATCAACACCGTTCACAAACAAGGCATTGGCCTTTTTTGTAATATATTCTGTGTTTACAGGAGGCTATATATTTCTTTATACAGTAGCAGTGAGCCAAGCCTAACCCTGGAGGCCTGAATCCATCTGTGTTTCTCTGTTTTAATGTGCTCCTCTGAGAGCCACTCATCCCCCTCTCCCTCTCTGCATCTTTGCTACTGTCGGTCCATTTCTGTTTGTGGGAAAGAGAGCATGTGATTGCCATGGTAACCAAGCCTACTTCCTCTGACATGGGCACTGTTGGGTTGCAACCAGCAAGAACAATTCAACACATCCACAAGCCCGGAGTGAATCAAAGGGCAAAGGTCAGGTGGCATGGAGAAAGCTCTGCACTGTCTACGATCTCTGCTATAGTATCTCTATAGTAACAGGTCTTATCCTTACTGTGATCTCTATTTCACAGATGTTATTAACCTTAAACCCATGAAGCTAAACAGCCAAGGCTAAAATTATCCGACTGTGCAAATGCTGTGAACAATAAATCTGTTCATAAATAAATGGAAATTCAAAGTATTACTTCGCCAGAGGTAAGTGCAGTGTTTGATTGGTGAGCCAGTTTTCACTATTGCTTGATTTTTTCCAGCCACGCAGGACAACTCCCCAGCTAAGTCATTTCCAGCAAATAGAGAAAGATGTTAATGTAGTGGAATTACCCGAGCTTGGGAACAAAGCAAGAATGATTTTCAATGCCTTCCTATAAACACCCACCCACCCACACACACACACACACACACAAAGGTTTAGGTATTTTCACTTGTTATTGTATTTCTTCTCTTCATATTCACAGGTCAAGGTTTCAACAAGGGAAACATATAAAGCACAGCAATGACATAGAAATTCTTACTTTACTCCTGCTTTACCAATCAATGCAGCATAACGTGCCTGTTACAATTTCATGCAATGTCCTGTGATTAACTTTAGACACAGATTTTCTACAGTTCAATTTCAGGTTTGGTTCATCAACAGGTGGAAACTACAGTGGACCAACATGAGTTTGCTGTAGGATTCATATCATAGATGGTCATTTAAAAAAAAAAAAAAAAACAGTGTCAGTTTGGCACTTTAAGGGGAATTAATGTAGTTCAGAGGGTTGACATGATTGCTCTGAGCAAAAAAGGCAACTTGGTTGATTTTCCATCAAATCCTTTCTGGCTCTCCTTCCTGCCGTTTTTGGAATGGTTCTGTATTCTTGATTGCGGCTGCTATTACACCTTTGGCTCTGGGCAGCAGCTCAGCTTGGCTTCAGATGCAGACTGGCAGAGGAGATGCAACTAACAGGGCATGGATCTTTCCTCTCCCTCTGGCATCCAGGCCTTTGGTATTTCCAAACAGTTACACTGTCAGTCTGGCATTTAGCACAACAGTTGATAGACACTAATAGGGACCTGGCTGCTCCACTATTACCCTAAAGAGAACCCTTGTCAACAAGTATATGATCAGTTGCATGATCAAGGGTGTCTAACAACATGCCTGATTGATCCAGTAGGGCTTAAGGCAGATCTGCTATGTAGCTGTTTAACCCTGGAAAACATTAATTTCATTCGGTCAAAAATAACCACAAGCATGTTCTTTGGCCACAGTCAATATGAATTAATGAGGGTGTTTATGTGCAAAAATACGAGGCATGTGTGAACAAATGCTGTGAAGTCAGAACACTTCAAAAATAGTGTTAATTTAGTAAACAGAAAAGTAGTTACAAGAAATATTCATTTGATTTTGATTTTTCTTCAGTTTACTCACTTTGCATTTTGTAAATTGAATAAAATAAAAATTAAAATGCATGTCTCTGAAAGCATTGTACTGTACATATGTTTCTGTGTATGCTACAACACTGCAAATGACTGCATGTATCACTACAGCAGAGGTGACTGTGTTAATCTAACAGGGCAAATCATAATGAAAGATGGAAGAAATGCAAAATCATCGACCACAAACAGCACTAGCTGCTCCTTTTTCTTCTTCAGTAACTCAAACACTGGTTGTGCCTCCCAGTGGCTGAATCTAATGATGTAGCATGTTTAAAAAGAGGTTGACTAAAAAGAAAACAACAGATATAGATCAGCCACAGCATTAAAATCACCTGTATAATTGGATGGATATCATCTTCAATGCTCCACAACAGCTCTGACCCATTAAGACCTGGATTCAGCAAGACCTCTATAGGTATCCTATGGTATCAAGCACCAAGACGGATCCTTTTAGTTTCAGCAGATTCCACAGATATCTCAATCACATTTAGATCTTGGCAATTTGGATCTGAAAGAGGCCACTGCCATCACACAATACTGTTACCATGAAGGGGTGTACTTGGTCTGCACCAGTGTCCAGGTAGTTGGTGCACATCAAAGTAACATCCACATAAATGACAGGACCCAGGGTTTCCCAGCAGAATAATGCCCAAAGCATCACTGCCTCCACCACATCACCTTCTTCATGTGGTACATTCCTGTGCCATGCATCTCTCACACCGGCCGTCCACATGACATAAAAGAAAACATGATTGTCCAGACCAGACTGAGTTCATCCATTGTTCCATGACCCAGATGCTCACATGTCCATTGTAGCTCTTTCAGCAGGGGGCAGGGATCAGTATGACTGGTCTGCAGCTATAAGCTGTGATGCTCTGTGTGTCCAGACATCTTTGCTGTCTCCTACAGCCTTAATGTTGCTGGACTAGCAAGTGTTTTCAAGTAAATAGTAGACCTTTCAGAGTCACTTAGCCCCGAAGGTGTTTTGTTAGGCCAGCTGGAATAAATTTATGGTGTGGGAAACAGTGTTCGTTGAGTCTCCCTGTCTGTACTGCAGAAATAAATCAGGGAGAAATTCTTAAAAAACTATTCTGAACATTTCAAGGAGCCTGACAGCAGAGTGTGTGACAACAGACTACCTACTCAAATGTGGGTTTAAAGTGTTACCATATTTCCTGGTTCACTTCTTTAGGCTGCTGTAGTGAGACCTCCTCTGAAGTCCACTCTCACCTTCCATTAACACTCTGTCAGTAAAACTTTCCCTACAGAAGCAGCGGGAAAGTGTTTCCCATCCTACACCTTCATCATCAGGGCCAATACAGAGCTGCCAGTCATGTTGCTGTTGCTTGTTTCCATGGGATTTGTGACAGTAGTGCCAGCCTTAGCAACATTAAACCTGGTCATGTAACAAATTATAAATAGCATGGAGTCTGTGCGACAAAGACGCTGAGAAATGTAAAACCTGTTAAAACTGACTTGGTCGTATCAGGACCACAGATTTCTAGCAAAGTAAAACTTCAATTAAACTAAAGTGAAAGGTTTTGCAGGCTTATAAAACACTGCTGCTCTGACATAACACCTGCACATTAACTGTTTGATGTCAGTGGAATTAACCCACAACTGCTGCACTGACAGACTGTTGCAGAGTAGCATGTGGGTGCAGCTAATAATTAACAAACCCACACTTCCTCAGACACAGAGAAGTGATGGGGTCAGATTGTTCAGTGACTTAAGTTTCTTCAAATTGTATCCATTGCTCCGTGTGCAGAGTGGACCGCACACTGCACTGTAACACTGCCATTATTTTTGAGCATCACTTCAAATGTAAGGAAGAATCCTATCAGTGATATCAGCTTCAGTGGTCTGGTGCTGGAGGGGGACCCGCCTGCCTGAATCTGCAGGGTCCAGATACATAAGCCCTGACCAAAGACCAGGAATGTCATGACCCTGGACAGCTGTAGACGCTGCTCATAAGTTCACAAAAACCCAAATCAGCCAAAGGAAGAAAACCTGGCAAAAAGTCAAATGGACAAACTTGTAACAGTTTTAGGAAAAGCAGATAAGAGGCAAAGAATCAGAAAAGAGCTGAGCTGTGATGTGAGTCATCACACTCCACAGTGACTGCACATGAGATTATGAAGAGAGCATGTTTACATGTGGAAAACCACTGAGGAAAAGGTAACAGGTAGACTCTACTATCATGAGAAACCATGTAGTGGCAGACAGGCTCACACTTCTTACTGTAGTCCTTGTTTATGACATTTTCAGCAGCAAAATAGCAATTATGAAGAGTTGTCACTGATGACAGTCCCTGTTTGAGATATTAGACAGCAGGGTAATTTGAGATGCAGACAATAACATGACTTTTATATTTGTAGGCTTTTATGCTAAATAGTAAATGCACAATGTGTAGCTAAGTAATCTAAGTTATGAATGCAAATACGATGCCAAAATCAATATGACACTTGGCTCTTATAATGCTGTTTTTACTACTGCAATACTATTTGCTGTTTTTTATTTTTACCCATTGGCACTGTAGCCAAATGGAGACACAATTAAAAACATTAGCAAACTTGGCTCAGCTGCATCCTCATAAAAGTTTAGAACAACTGTGGAGGTGTCAGTATGAATGTTGGAGACACTGTGCACAGTGTCAGCGTTACCAACCCTCTGCTGAGTGTGGAGCATCTCTTCATTCAGGACAAGAAACCTCTCTTTCACTATCCAACACCCCATTCAGCCAGACCCTGTTAACTCTAGTGAGCGTGCAGGTGAACCACTTTTGGGAAACAGCCTGTGAGCATAACCACTTGGTAATATTAAATAAATAACCCACAATTTGCATGAAGCTACTGAATGAAACAGCACATCTGTATCACCGTACAAACATTTGATAAATTGCTATTTGAAAGTGTGATGGTGACAGTCATTTCTTGCCAAAATGGCATCTTCATTTATGTACTGTCACCAATAAATACTTCATCTTCTACTCACTGTCTCTGCCTGTCCTCCATCTCCTACAGACCAAAATGGCGCTCTGCTGGATTTCAGCCAAAGTAAGATATATTTCTTTCGATAATGAGTTGATAAAAATGATTCACTTCTCGTCCTAGAAAAATAAAACAAAAATCCCTCACTGTCACACTTTTTGTCTCCTTAGGATTGATCTCTGAAATGCTTGATAACACAGCCCAGTCTATCAGAACTGATTCAATATACAGACAAAATACACTGTCTGACAAATTAACCCATCATTTCTTGGTTTAATTTTCTTTTCCTTATATTCTAAGGTGTTTTTAGGAGCCTCTCTATTACTTTGAACTGTCAGATGTAAGTAGGGCAACGAATGATATCAGCAGAAGATGTCTTTAGTCTCCATCACTGTCTTTTACACTCTATACCCCTCTTATTTCTGGCATCCATCTTTCTCCCTGCCACATATTATCTTCAAATCTCTCTCACTCTAATCTCTTTTTACTCCATCAGTGCCTGTGACAATTTTTCCTACTCTCTTTTCTCATCTTGTGTCTATGGCTCTCATTTGTCTCTCACTCCCTCTTATTTCAGCGGCCGCTGTTTTGCTCCATCTCCCAGAGCCTCCAATCTCTGTTTGTGTCCAATCTCCTTTTGCGTCATTACAGGCTCCACTTTTCTCCCTCTCTCTTCTCTTCCTGTCCCACACAACTTATGTTTCTGTCACCGCTGGCCGTCCTGTCCATCTCTCCTTCTCGTCCCACCTTCTCAATTCCATTTCTTTCTTGTCTCTACTGTTAAACAACCCAGCGTTTTCGGACAGTCCTCGCTGTGTCTCTGCCTTTGAAGAGACAGGAAAAAAGGGCCCTTACTGATATTGAAGAGATTTCTGTCTTCTGTCAAGAGCAGCACAGCACACCAGAGGCACTTTATATTATTTCAAAGACTGAAGCGACACAATCATAAGCCGCATAAGAAAAGCAGCGCAGCCGTGCAGACACTGTTGCAAGGGAGAAAAAGGTGCTCACAGTTAAATCTGCTTGACATCCCTGCATGGTCGCCCATTAGACTTTTTACCAACACTTTTAAATAGGGGTATAAAAGTGGTTTGGACCTGCTTTTTTTTTTTACAGACTGCTCCTCATGCTGGTTTTGTTTTGCATCATATTCAGATACAATAACGTCTTACATTTCAGCTGAATATTTAGCTAAATCATGATGCGTTTTTGCTTTTTTTTCCTGAGGGGTTTTAACTGTTTTCTGTCAAAGTTCATTTCAATGTCATGTACACACCTGGTTTAACAAATCCTACATGTTGCTCTGCTGCCTTCAGGCATGTACCCCGAGGAAACACAACAACCACTCATAGCTTATCATGATCTTTGCTCCCAGGGCTTGCAGACACGGACCTCTCACCCTCTGTATGCTTCTTTGCTCTTTATGTCCCAAATGACCTGAGGGTTTACACCAAGTGCATTCATCAGACAGCCAACAACTGTGAACCAGCCCGGTGCTTGTGCCTTCAACTTTCTGACCTAATCCCCACTCCCAACAATTCAGTTTGACAATACTGCCTGTAGTGTCAAGAAGCAGACTTTTTCCCACTTGCTCTCCATCTAATTAGTGTCAATGCTGAATTCCTCTACTTCTCAACATGGCACTCACTCTCTTCCCACCCACCATCAAAGCTTTCAGCACAATTAAGCGTGTAAAGCGAGGCGAGGAGGAAAGAGAAAGGGGGAAAAAAAATAAAAGCAGACGTGCCATCTTTGAAGTGCAAAGTGAGATGGGGCAGGTAACCCCTGCTGCTGGAGATTAGTCGGGTTTGCAGTACTGATGGCGAGTGGAAAACATCTACTGTACTAGTTTTACAGCATTTTCCCTAAAGCTTCCCTGTATGCACATGTAGAGATTAGAAAACAACAACGAGTGGTCCTGGGTGATTAGGACTGAATGTGAGTGAAATACATGTTAGGATCCTCTCACATTATTTTTCAGGCAATATAGCTAAACATCCATCTTCTGCCAGTATTGAAAACCTGTCTGCCGCTTCCAAACACATTCCCAGAAGTATATCCGTGTCCAAGCAGTTTGTAAATGAAGCATTTAGAAGTAGTTTACTTTTACAGTGAGGTTATTTATAACTTAAACACTGATTTTTGTGCATATGTTGATATTTTTTTTTTAATGTTTCAGAGATTACATTTGTATCTGAGGAGGCATTTGGACCGTTCTCGCCAAGGTTTCCAGGACTGTATCTGTGATGAGATGTTGGTCACTTTATTCTAACACAGCAGATGAAACCGCTGACACCGGGCTCAGGTATGAGTTCGGATGCTCTGCTAATGGCTCTCTGCTGTCTGTTCAATAATAACCTCAATGTCCTGGTCTCAGTCTCATGACTTCTGGTCATTGGTGGGATGTGTGGATATGCAAATTTGGAACAACAAGCTCTTACAAAGGATTCATCATTCTATGAACATAGACATGAACATTTTTGTTGTTTAAGAAATTGCTTCATTATTCTGACACTTTGGTGAATGAGGCCAACTGAAAGTACAAAAACACAGACGCCTCTCCTATCAGCACCAGCAGTCAGACATGCTATGACAGAGTAGTTGTGTTGTGTAACATGATACTTCTCTGAACTTCAATTTCAGTTTCACACTTCTCCTTCTGTCCATATTATTTATGCATGCTTTCCTTCTTCCTCGCTCACACCAGAGCGCTGATGGTTTTTTTTCTGTCTCTGTAGGTGGTTCTGACACATTCATCATGACAGAGGTAAGTCAGCTTACTTTTGAAGTGGAATTAAATGGATTTACTTAGTTTGAATTGCATTGATTTATTTATTATATTTGTTGTCATTCTGACACGTTATCTTGACATTTGTTTTTTTAATGTAAAAAAATGTGTTTTTCTTGTTGTAACTTGACTTGGATTATTGAGCTTTACTGTGCAGAATGATGAATGGGCAGAGTCAGGTTCAACATGCATCTGCTGATGGGGGATGTTTCTCTGTGCTCGCCTCAAATCTCAACAATCTCCAGAAGTGTGATGTGAAACCTGGAAACCTCTACACCGAGAGCAGACTTAAAGTAGGAGACATTTTACATCCAGTCTGTTTCCATACTCACAGATTTCCCAAACCCATAACCAACAGAAAGAAAGATTTTGTTAAAGTACACTCCATCCACACGGAGACACGTTTCGGTGTAAAGTTTTGTACACACGGAGACGGCGATTTGGGAGACGAATACGATGCAGCGTCGTGACATCATATACACATTCCCCTGAAATGATGCTACCGTAGCCCCGCCTCTCCTTTAAGCCTCATGTGCAACCCCCGACAACAACAGTAACAATGGAGGAACACAGCGTCGTGTTAGTGCTGCAGCAGCTACTGGGCTTGTTTTGGCTTTTACAGCAAAATCTTCTGAAACTGTACAACTACCGTGAGCAACAAGTGTGTGTTTTTACCTCACATGCTGTGTCTTCTTCTCTGTCTTGGTGTATTTCCGTGGCAGCGTCACAGCGCCACATACAGGCCTGGCATATTTACTACAGCGTTTTCCGTGTCTTCGTGTGGACACACACATAATTAGGGGGAACGGTTTTCAGATGTTATTCATCATGTTGCTGTTGCTTGTTTCCTTCAGATGTTGACGGGAGGGAAAAACGGTTCGGTTTTCATCTCCGTGTGGCTGGGTTCTCAGTCTGGTATGACTCTGACCCACACCCACGCCACTGCAAAGCGTCCACTCTATGTTAGCTTGAGAAGCCCTGGCACAGAGTGCAGAAGTTCAGATCTGTGTTGTGTCAGGTTATCAACACATTTTATGTTTAAAGTACCTGTAAATGTACTGGAGATAATAACTACAAAGAGAAGTGAAAAACATCAGGATGTACACTTGTTGTTGAAAGATCTCTTCACCTGCTCAAGTGCTCTTCCCAATGACAAGCTCACTGCAAAATCTCCACAGTGGAAACATGTTGTGAACAGAACAGGCCTTTCCTTTCTCATCATCTTATCTGTCTCCACACTGGGGCAGTGGAGATGCTATAGACATTAGAAATTTAGGAAGAAGACAAAAAAACACAGTCTAACTTTGAGAGCAGACCAAGAACTCAATGAAAAACACTCCCCTGGAAAGTCAAGTGAAGTGATTGAAAGAAAACCAGGAGGGGAGTGACAGAGGAGAAAAAACAAGGGGAGAAGGGCAACAAAAAAAATAACAGGGGAAAGGAAAGCTGAGAATACCCAGCAATTTTAAACATCACACACACCTCCACACACACTCACACAGAGCAGGGTGCTGGTGTTGGAGTGCTGGCTGATGTAGACAATGAACTGACATCCTGTTGGGGTAAGATTCACCCTAAGAGAAAAACTGAGGAAGATCATTGTTGAATCCGAGCAAGGGTGAAAAACTGGTGGACAAGTGGAGGAAGTGTGGACAAACAACATGGGCTTGATAAAGTAGACATAAAAAATACTTTGCAAAAAGAGTAAAGAGTTTTGTGTTTGTGTGAGCGAGAAAGCATACCGTTGATTTTATGTGGTTAACCGACTCTCTCTCAAGCTTTTCAGACGCTGTTGAGTGAGTTGGTCACATATTTGCTATAATTGTGTGAATTTCAAGGTTGTCATACTTTTATATAGACTTTGCTGGAATACAGCAATGTGCTTCCAAATGCTTGTGAGTGCTGTGGTCATTGCAGAGGAGCTAATGGAAGTCGATGACCCTGCGAAAATGAGCAAGCAACAGAGACCAGGGAGGAACTGGCATCTGAGAAAAACTTTACCAATGTCAGCTAAGCGCTGTAATGAGTGTGTGGGAGGCATGGGTGTATGTAGGGTTACATGTGGCTTTGTGATTTTGAGAAACCTTCAAGTCTTCAATATATTGTTTCATTTTTCTGCTTGCTCTAAAGCTTCATAAAATAGTTCACGAGTGGCTCGATCCTTCAACTGCTTGACTCGCTATGGGACAGTTAAACCGAGAACACTGCCAATTTATGAAAAGCCAACAGAAACCCAGTAACTCTTTGGATGTCTGGAACTAAAAATCTGGTTAGTGATCCATAAAATCAATCCTTAGAGGGCCAGGCTGGGTATCAAAGCAGCACCTACTGACACAATGAATTGGCCACAGTACAAAAGACTGACTTTATGCCAAGAGGTTGGACCGCGAGGGATCACAACACTTGGTGCAGCACTCAACAAAATATCAAACACCTTTCATGTACTGTACAAACACAAAATCCAAAACAGTTGTTTATTTATTTTATTTGAGAGCATTTAAGTGGATGTGTATTACAGGTTCAATTAGGAGAAACAAATTAGCCTAAATGGTCTAAATTGCTCACTAACAGGTGAACAAATACAGACTCTGTTATTAAGCATGCTTCACAGCATCAATTATGTCTTTAATGGCAGCTTTTTTTTTTTTGCCTCACAAATAACTTCAAAAGATGCCAGATATTGGAGGTAAACTATATCGCACTCAAAAGAAAATTACCTCAGTGGCTGCACGCTAAGCTAAAACGAAGATACAATTTCATAGAATTACCGTATTTTCCGGACTATTGAGCGCACCTTTGTATAAGCCGCTATTGAATTTATTCGAATGGTTTCATGTGGTCCACTCTGACCGGGTCTGATGTGATGAGGCTAAATGTATCGGCGGCACGGAGCTTGCTAGCTTGTAAAAAGCCAACGACCTTCGTGTCACCAATAGATGAGCCACACCGGTATTTAAGCTGCAGGGTTCAAAGCATCGGAAAAAAGTAGCGGCTTATAGTCCGGAAAATACAGTATATAAAAAAAGTGTTTTTCCAATTGGTGTCATGATTTAAGCTCAAATGTCTTGTTTTGTTTAACCATCTTCTGTTAGTGAATGTAGCCGCACAAGATGTTTTACTTTTTTTTAATGAAGAAGCTTTACAATTAGCCGCTTTGTTTGTGGAGCAGTTCTTCAGTAAAAACTTGGTCTACACATGTTTCGGGTAGCTATATTTACTGCTCAACCGGTTAGATCAGAAATAGCACGAGCAGACGCTGGCAGATTGCTCGATAATGAGCTGCAGATAACTGGCCCTTAAGGTGTTTTCAGACACTGAGCATTTGCCACTGCCGCCTCCTTTGTTTTCAATGTAAACACATTGTCTGTCGTCTAAGTTTATGATGGTTCAACTTTTTCATCTTGCTGCTGTAGCTCGCTGTGTGACCATGGCAACCACAGGAACCCGAGACTGGAGCACAGAGCAGGAGGTGGTTTTGCAGGTACTCAGTTTTCTGAATGGCACAGCTCAGATGAATGAAAGCAAAGTGTAGTGAAGCGTTATCAGCTTTAGAGTCGTATTATTTGGTTTGGGCACAATGTGCGTGATGGTGCTAATTAGTGAAGATTTCTTAACGATTGAGTCATACTGCTAACCATTTACACCCATTCTCTTTGGCAGTGTGATGTGTGGCACCAGGTGGATAGTGGATGGGGAGAACAGCCTGGTTGGACTGGTAGAGACAGAAATAGCTTAATTGCTGCTGCCAGCATGACAAAGATCCAGCAGCGACAATCACTCACTCAGAGGAAATGTATCTGATCTACAACATATACATCTTTAGATTGTGGAAGACAATATAAAGGAAAACTCACGCAGAGATGAGGAGACTTACCAGCAGGCTGACTCACTGCCCTGACCTTCATAACATTCTGACATTAAAAAAAATAAATAAATAAAAGTTTATGGATACCTTTTACATCATTTTAGAAGTAATATAGGAATATTATAGAGCGTGGCATTAAAGACTAGTGAACAGAGATTTATTTAATGCCATGCTGGAGAGAAGGATTATTTGCTGACAGATGTCAAAATTGCAGAATATACAAAAACAATAACATTTCAGTGGGTCAGTCAGATCCAGTTTGTTTCCTGTGCCCCAGAGCCATTCAATTTACAACAGAGAACATTTGCCACTGTATAGCACAGCCAGAAATGAGTGAGTTTATCCCTCTTCTTGATCTGTGGTATCACGTCAGCACTCAGCTCGACAGAGAATGATGACAGATTGAAACAATGACTGTGAGATTACCCAGGGGGATTTTCATTGAAAATGGATACATTTCCAGACTCACACACTGGCTATCAACTCTGTGACAGTGATTTGGACATAAAAGCTAAAACAAACACGCTGAGTCCACAAACTCAGACTTTAGTGAGGCAGCTCCAGACAGTTTGTTATTTTGGTTTGTAAAGCGAATGCGAGATGCTGTCATTTAGAAACTCTGGTTCAAATGGCCCAGGGTCATCTGTAGTAACAACCAACCAGTAAAGTGATGATCAAACCTGCACAGTATAAATAACATGTATACACAAAATAAATGAAATTAATCTTTAGGGACTGTACTGATTTTCTGTGTTTACTGTCCTGACTGCTATTTGTTATACAACTGACTGTGAATGACTGAGAATAAAATGTAGTAAAGCATGGACATAATAAAAGACTGTTTACAAATCAAGAGAATTTAAATCAAGCATGTATAAAATCTCTGTTTGTACAAGGACACACATTTTCCAGCTTGAATCCAGAGATATTTACACACCTGCTGCATGGACCATAAAAATCTGCTGGCACATAAAAAGCCATACATTTTGTTTCTGGCAGAAGAAGAAGATATAGTGAACAGTAAGTCTGTGAAAAGCACCAAGGCTAAAAAGACAAACTTGCACCGAAAGAACCTTCAACAGGAGAAAATGCAAGGACAAAGACAACATAACATTGATATGCTTGATATGAAGAAAGATATACAATTTTAGTGTTGTAAACTATCAATACGCAAACAGTGACAATGTGGCTACTGCATAGTAATAACAGCTTTATTGCTGGGAAAGCCAATAACTATGAAGGTCAGAGCACTAAAATATGGCATTTTACTGTGGCATTTGACTGCAGCTGCCTCACATGGCATCTTCCTTTCTCTCTTCTTCTACACCAGGTCATTTTAATCTTCCTGTCCTTTCACACAAGCATCATTACATTCATTAGATCTCAGCAGGTGGGGTAGAATCTGTGTGTGTGTGTGTGTGTGTGTGTGCGGTGACGGTGATGATGGTAGAGGGAGGAACAGTTCTAGCTAATCAAGTAGGAGGCCCATCTTTATCAAACCATTTGACACTAATGCTATTAGGTGAGAAGCATAGCTATGTGAGTTCATGAAATTAGGACTGGGGCCGGCAACTGAGCTAGTGCCGGCACAAGGGTTCCTGTGCACAAGCAGCGTGATGAGATTAGCATGGTGCGCTAAGCGCTGACAGGCCTCATCGATTCACATCAGGAGCAGCAGGATGGGCCCGCTGTGAGAAAGACCATACCACCCTTGCTGGGCTTACTGTGGGAGGTTACTGAGTATATATGAGCATATGTGGGTAAGATGGTGTGCGAGCAACGGTGTAAGGAAAGGAGAATGAGCAACAGTGTGACTAATGGTGGGCAGGGTCAGGCTGTGTTTCTGTTCAAACTGATAAAACCTATCAACAATCAACATGATTCAACCTCTGCCTGGGAAGGCCAGATGTTCCACAGGCCGCTGTGCCAATGCCATTACGAGTCAGGCCAAATACACTTGCAGATTCATGTTACTGATGGCGATGCTGATAGGTCAAATTGAGTGTTACAAGTTCCAGCAACAAACGGACGACCTGCCTCGAACACTGATTACAGCGGACAGCCACTGGAACGTGTTCTGAGGACAGCAGGCGTTTGGACTGAGCTCTGAGTTCAGGCCAGTTCTGTCACTCTGGGACAGTGTGACCTTGTACAAGCAAAGCACATTAGCTGTTGAAGGGAGGGAAAAAGCTGCTGCTAGCTACGGCCAAAGAAGGGCCCCCGCAACTTCCTGTTGAAGGCTGACATCGAAGGCTACACCAGAGCAGCAAACTTTAGAACAACCACAGCTTCAGGGACTCAAAATAATCCTCGCAATGTCATCTCAGTGCTTCAGCAGGAGTTTTAAAGTTTGAACATTTTTACCAAACAAAAGAGAAAGAAGGAGAAAAGACATGTTCAGCCCATAGCAAACAAACATATTATTGAACATCTAAGATCCTAATTCATCTGCTCCATTATTTTCTTCTACATCTACTGAAGCTTACAAGGCAAGAAGTTAACAAAGCTTTTACTTGTCATGATTCCATGTATTTTAGTTGGTTTTGATTATGCTTATGATTTCTTGTATTTAGTTTTGTATTTACTCTTGTTTCTTGTTCTAGTTTCGATGGTTGTTCTGGTCTTTGTCTAGCTTTCTGTGTTTCATGTCCTGTTAGAGTAGTTCATGTTGTTTCATGTTTCCCGTTTTATTTTGATAGTCTTGTTCCTTGTGTGTTTGTGCCCAAGCCTTGTTTCCTGTCTGCCCTGTCACACCTGTCTTGATTTGTCTCGTCACACCTGCTCCCTGATTGTCCTCCCCACCTGTTTCCTATTGTGTCTTGTTACCTCATGTATTTAAACTCATGTGTCTCTCTGTCCTGGGACATTTCATTCATAGCTTCTGCTCACGTCCTCGCCCTTGTTTCATGTTCTTGTTCATGAGTCACAGTTTTTGTTTGATGGTCTTAGTCTCACCTGGTTTTTGGATTGTCTGCCTGCCCTTTGGATTTTGACTTTTGATCAACCTGCTCCTGCCTGGTGTCTGCATTTTGGGTCCCAATCGAAAGTGTCAAAGCAGCTCGTTTCAGACAGAGGATGAAATGAGAGACTGAATAAAAAGCCATTTTTATGATGAATATGAAGCTTTTTGAGCCACAATATATACAAAACTAGTCTAGAGGAGGCCAAGACTATAAATACGAAGCTGTAAAATGAGTATAATCTGTCGTCTTTGATGAAAAAACACAATATGAACACAGCTTCCAATGTATGAACCCAAGCTTAACGTGACATATTTTTATGGTAATGTCTAATTTTGTTGCAAACGTTCATCCGAGGAAGAACGTCAAGGTCCAAGGCTCACTCTTAAACAATCCCCTGAATAAGTAATCTGGAGTTATTGATCATATCACATGATCTTCATCAGCAGATCTCTCATTCAGCTGTAATTGCTTCACATCTTCTTTTTGTCTCGACACTTTAATGACTTCTTGCCTGTTGATTTCTCCAGTTAATGTTCTTATAGAAATCACACCAGTCTCACGTTCTGACCTTTGTCATTATTATTCTCGCTCATTCATTCGTGTTCAGTAAAACACCGTCCCTCCTTCCCCCCCGCCACCCCGAGTGACTCAGTGTAATTCAATTCAATATTTATTGTCCCCTGAGATGAATATGGTTTCCAGATGGAGTTAACAATAAAATAATGAAATAGAAATACACAATAAAAAAGGCAGACGTAGCTGTAACGCAATGCGATACTGTGACACGGGTAAAACCAGCCAACAGTTTTATGCCACACAGAAAAGATGATAAAACCCTGCAGGGATTCAATACTCTAAATGCAGCAATAAAAAAAAAAAACCCTTCAGTTATCAGTGCTGCTGGAGCTTCAACCGAAATGTATTGGTGGTAGCACTTATGAGTGACAGTAATAAGGTTTAGGAAACAACTTTGTTCAATTGTGAGAGGAAGTTTAGATATTTTTCTGCAGAGAGAGACTAATGGGACAGCTAGTTAAAGACTGAATCCTCCTGAAAACAGTTTACCACTGTTTAAAAATAGTACACACTGATAAACATCTCAAATTTCTGGGCCCATCTTCTTGTTTGGTGCTTTTCTGCGGATACCTCCATATATGATGAGATATTTCCAGTGCAGCAACAATGATATCAGAGGTTAAAAGATCTACAAATGCAGCGGCAAAAATTTTTCAGTTATCTAAAACATCAAGCGCAGGCTAAACACGCCGTTTTGGTGTCGCTCCCCGGGGATTATCCAGCAAAGCGCTCCTTTCTAGACTCTTCATTTTGCACAGACTTTCAACCGTCACACGGGGAGAAAGAAATCCACCAAGAGAAGGGGAATACACAGCAATCTCTCCACCGACAGTCGCCCCAAGGGACCACAGTACAATGCATCCAGCAGACGAGTTGTGTTATCAGTAAAAGAAGACGATTCCCCCCCTTTTCTGGATGAAAAAAGTGTGTTTCCTCGCTGTCACTATCACTACTACCTGCCACTGCTGCTATTCCTCATTACCTGAACATGAAACACAAAGATAAATACAACAGGTTCACACCTGCTCTCTGGAGGTTGTGATACGTGCATGAAATCATCAGCTAAACTAAATGTAGACACGAGGTTGAGGGAGATTCACGAAAAAAAAAAAAGTTCAAAAAGTGAGTGTTGGACCAGATGGAGTGAAACAGGTTGATGGGATCTCAGCAGTGTGCAAAGAAAAACACCCAGAGAGGTGATGGCTGGTGTGGCTACAGTGTCGTATTTGTATTGTGTATTTTTATTTCATTATTTTATTGTCAAGTCTATCTGCAAACAATATTCATCTCAGGGGACAAAAAATAGTGAATTGAATTACACTGAGTCACTTCAGGGAGGGATGGAGGGATGGTGATAACTGGACACATGAAGGAAGGAGCGAGAACAATAGTGACGAGGTCAAAACATTACACCTTAAAAAATGTTGGGTTGTTGTTCACCAGAGCTGGGTCAATATTGGAATAACTACATGGTGGGTTTTTAACCCAGGAAGATGGATGTGAGGCAACAAAATGTGGGGGAAATTATAAAATGTTGGATAAAATCAATCAAATGTTGGATAAAAGCAATTATATGTTGGGTAAAAATAGTAAAATGTTGAGTAAAAACGGTAAAATGTTGGGTTAAACCAACAAAATATTGGGTAAAAGTAGTAAAATGTTGAGTGAAGATAATAAAATGTTGGATAAAAACAGTAAAATGTTGGGTAAAACCAACAAAATATTGGGTAAAAGTAGTAAAATGTTGAGTGAAGATAATACAATGTTGGGTAAAAACAATAAAATGGTGGATAAAAGCAATTACATGTTCAGTAAAAATAATAAAATGTTGGGTAAAATCAATGAAATGTTGATTAAAGCAATTATATGTTGGGTAAAAATAATAAAATGTTGAGTAACAACAGTAAAATGTTGGGAAAACCAACAAAATATTGGGTAAAAGTAGTAAAATGTTGAGTGAAGATAATAAAATGTTGGATAAAAGTAAAAAAATGTTGGATAAAAACAATAAAATGTTGAGTAAAAATAATAAAATGTTGGATAAATATAAAATGTTGGGTAAAATCAATCAAATGTTGAATAAAAGCAATTACATGTTGGCTAAAAATAATAAAATGTTGGATAAAAACAGTAAAATGTTGAGTAAAAGTAATAAAATGTTGGGTAAAATCAACAAAGTA
>OOFC01017735.1:0-28105 GCA_900323345.1 Pseudochromis fuscus
TTTCTTCATGGCCACCCTGCTCGAACATTAAGCCCATACAGATCTAACAGCAGAGTGGTAGAGGAGCGAGTGTGGACATGTTGTGAAGGCCGAGCCCTGATAGAGTCACCTTCTTTTGCTTCCGTGCCAGACCTTTGTGCATTATGCAGGACATTGAATTTTTTAGAGTGGCCCAACACCTATTATTTGTCCACAAAGAGCAGGTCTGTAAACACACGCAGGAGGATGTTGTCCAAAAGTTTAAACATCACAGCCTTCACCTTTATTAATATTTCAGTCTCTTTGTCTATTACAGGCCCTCTTCATTCTCATCCTAACACTGCCCTCCTTTCCTTATATCTGTTTCTGTCTTGTTCTCTTTCTGTACATTTGTCCATCTCTTTTACCTCCATGAACGACTGTTATATACAACAAATTTGCACCAGCAAGTACATTATGTAAGAAACACCACCTTCATTATATTTTTATCATGCGCTCATGTTAGCAGCATTGTTAACACAGAATCTTTACATTTATTAGGCTACGTTCAGACTGCAGGGCTTAATGCTCAATTTGAGTTTTTTGTGAAATCTGATTTTTTTGCGAGTTCGTTCACATTTCCAATTAAATGTGATTTGTACGTGATCTCCCGTGTGAACTTAAATACAACCCAAAAGTGTCCCGCATGCGCAGAAGAGGACATAACGACATCACATAGCGAGCGCGCTATAGTGTTTTGCGGAAGTAAACATAGACGGTAACGATGCAGCGTATTGTACAAATCTAACATCGTTGTCCAACCGGAGCAAGCACATTTACAACCTGATTTTAAGAAGAAGCTTGAAAAGGAAGAGAGCCAAGTTTTTGGCCATGCCGTTTTGTGGGGCCTTGGCAGCAACATCCATCCAGAAACGTATGGGTGCAGGGTCACAGCCAGGGGTGGTGGGACAGTGATTTGAGAGGCTTTAATGATACGGAGTTACGCAGATTAAAGACGTTTGTCGCGTATTGTGACATGTAGGTCGGATAAATGCGACCTGGCCGTTCAGACAGAAGTCGCATGGCAAAAGATCAGACACATATCCAAGTGGCCTGGGTTGCATTTGAAAAAATTGGATCTGTGTTGTTCAGACTGTCATGAAAAGATCAGATACAGGTTGCATAGGGGCAAAAAAATCGGATTTAGGTCATTTTAGCCGGCAGTCTGAACGTAGCCTCATAGTGGCTGAAGTAAGTGTTTTTCATACTGTTGTTGGTTACCAAAAGCACTGTGATGGGAGAAAGATCATGGTGAAAAGCATAGTTCCACTTTTCAGAAAACAGGTTTATTCACTGTAGCTATTCTTTAAAAGAGGAAAGAGGAGAATTTTACACCACGAGAGTCAAACCACCAAGTTCATCACATGACATAGGGGGCGACATCTGTAAACCTCTGGAGCCTCCTCTGAAAACCTTGCTCCATCTCCCAGTGTGAAGTAGCCAGCAAACATCGACAGAGAAAAAGTTATTTGGGTTGTAATGAGTGACCTTTCCATGAAGCAGCAAACATGCATTTTTATGCCAGGGCATAAATAGCTGAGCTACATAACAATTAAGGTAACCTTTCTGTTTGAATAAGAGGCAATTGCTCAGAGAACTGAAATAACATGAATGATAAATTATTTTTGTAACCCAGTGCACAGACGGTGAAGAATAACGAACAATGAAGTGGGGGAGGGAGAAGTAGTGCCTTGTCTCAATTGTAAATCCCAGTTATAATGCCTCGTTAAAAAGATTTGGGAAGGCGAAACAGAAGCAGACACAGTCTCTCTTTCTTAAAGGTAGACAGGTCTCAGTGGGATTCATTAATGTGTGTCCCGGTGGTAGTCTTCCTCTTACAGCACAATCGCCTGGGTTAGCACCAATACTGAAATTACACCTAATTGGACAATTACTCAAACTCAGAAACCTCCTGCAATAAGCCAACAAGGCTCCTAATAAACACCTTGTCTTCTAATAAAAACAAGGAAGTCATTTGCGTCACCCAAGAGGCCCAATTTTTTTTTATCTGTGCTAAATTTATTTTTAAAATAATTGCATGTGCTATGAATGAGAATATTAAAAAGGTGGTTGAGAAAGGGGAAAGAAAATGTGTGCAAGAGGGAGAGAAAGAAAGACAGCAATGCAACCCTACCTTAGGCTCAGTGTTGCAGTCTGCTCTCCTGGGGGAGAGCTCATTTGTTCCACAGATAAGCGCACTGCACACTGCACAACTGTAATATTATTGCTGTCATGCCAAGCCATAATGAAATAATTACTGTTTTGTCTTTCTTTCAACCAACCAAGCCCACCCTGCTCCCTCTCCTTTGACCCCTCCCCCACCTACACTGGTCAGAGACATATTTCCTCCACATGAAACATTAATTAAACAATGACAGTCATAATAGATTTCTGTCAGCCTTGTCCTCGCTCCATTCAGGTTGCTCATATTGGCTGGTGGGCAGTTGCGCTGCAATGAATTTAAAGGAGCAATGTAAGAAACATTAGCTGTATTTGTTTTGTTGCTAAGAGTCAGATCAGAAGACTGACACCCCTCTTGAACTGTTGTCTGAAGAGTTTCCCCATGTTTCCAGTGCTGCTGTGGTGTGTGTGTGTGCTGCATCTCCAGGCTGTAGCGTCTCATACACCTTGCAGATACAAGGGTGGTTTTATTCTCAACAAAAAAAAAGTAAATTAAATGTCAAATTCCTTTAAGTTTGTTGTGAGGTTGTAATATTGACACCACCCCCCCCGAGACACATGCGGTAATTATTTTGAGATGAGGTTTCATGTCGAGATACACTTCTATAAATCAGATTATTTCACGTCTATGCATTTCTGTGTTTCTATAATTCCAGGATTAACTGTGGCTGAGTCTGACCTTTTAGACTTGTACAGCCTTCTCCTTCATCACTCAGCGTAAAGGCCCTTTCATTCACAGCTGATTTTGAACCCATCTGTCCCCACTCTGACCCTTTTACGGTGTGCACCACTCTGGAAAGTTAGCGACCATTTTCACATCCCGCTACTAACGTTAGACAAACAGACAGATGAATAAATAATCATAGCTGACCTCACTCAACAAGGGACAGCGGTCTAACACCTTCCCTTGCAAGAGTTCGCCAAAATGCCACTCTCCTGCCACAGCGCATGAAGGAGAAAAAAAAGAGAAATAACACGAAACGGGGATGAGAACCCACAAGAGGTGGACAGTGACAAATGGTGTGGAAAAAACAACACAGGCAGCCATCTGAAGGGAAGACAAGAGTAATACTCACAAATAATTAACTGGGTAAATATTGGAGAGCAGACTGACTAATTACTTCACACGTCTCACTGCGCTCTCATTATTGTTGCTGTCGCAGTTAACCCTTTCCTACAAGGAGGGGCTGCGCAGTGACCTAAAGTGGATGAATCACTTACTTCTCGGTAATGTTATATATTCATGCAGCTGCAAAACACAGAGGAAGACACAGGAGAGAGGTTCCTCTGAGGATTTCAGCCAAGGCCATTCAGAAGACATGAGGGGAGGAATTTTGAAAGACTGCACAGTTGGTTTGGTTCGGCTTATTATCTACAAATTGTGTGTCACTCGTTTAAGTCCAAATCTTTTTCAATCAAAACATACTGAGAATAGACAAACCATAGCAAGGATGTATGATCAAGGCAGTGAATATGCAAAAAAAAAAAGAAAAAAAAGAGTAATTAAAAAACAGCTTTTCTGGAGTCGAGCCATCAATTTTGATCTGCAGCAAAATGCAGCAACACAACTGTTGATATTGCCAAAAACTGTTATTTAGGAGAAAAATGTGTGTTCTACTTGCTTGTGCTTGAGCACTTAACAACGCTCAGTGTTTTCCACAGAGGATGGGTTTTGCACAATTGTCATGAAGATTTTTCAGGTACTTCGAAATCCAGCCAACAATCTTTGAACTTCAACAAACTTGGTGGAGCGTCCCGTGTCAAGAAAGAGCTATCGTAGACCTGAATAAAAACTTCCCTCCATCCACTTTCTATACCTGCGTTTCCAGTACAGGGTCACAAGGGGCTGGAACCCATCCCAGCTGGCACTGGGTGAGAGATGGGGACAGATTGCCAGACCACTGCAGGGCCAACACACACAAAGACTAACAACCATGCGCACTCACACTCACGCCGACAGCCAATTCAGAATAATCAATTAACCTAAAGAGCATGTCTCTGGACTATGGAAACCCACGCAGGCACAGGGAGAACATGCAGTCCAGACAGAAAGACCCCAGCCGAGGTTCAAACCCAGGACATGTGCGGCTGTGAGGCTTTAACCACTGCAACACAATGAGACCTTAATCATTTTAGTCACAATTTATAGTCTACACTTGGTCACAAACTCAGTGAAACTAACAGTCCAACAGTCCAAGAACAAATCTCACCTCCATGAAGGTTGAGGTTTGATTGACGCTATTAGGTCTTGGTTCAACTCTGTGTTCATTTGGGAGGCTGTACATCGTTATGTCACATTATTATTTGGTCTATTGCATTTACATCAGTGAGGGTATAGCTAAATGACAGAAACGCCTCTCTGTACATTTATTACAACCTTTAATTTACCATTATAGTCTTAATGAAGGCAGGATTTAGTGCAGCACTGTGTCAGGTGTATCTAATAAACTGCTAACTGAGGGTTAGCAGTAACGGGAACTGGGAGCAGAGAGTTGCTTACTATATATTTATCTAGCAGTAAATGTGTAAAAGAAGGTTCACTTGTGTAGCTGTTGTGTAAAGGCCTCTAAACAATATTCACTCTTGTGTTTGAGTGACTCCTGTCGTTCTACTTTTTGATATTTTGCTATTTTCAGACACGAGCTGTCTTGAGTCTGGTGTTTTATTTAATGATGGAGTAACTGTTGGAGTGTCTGGCCTGAGAGACTGCAAACTGCAGCAGGACGGGAGAGTTAGAAAAGAGCCAATCTGACTAATGAAACAGCAAGGGCCCTCTAACATGCACAAGCACCTACCTGTGTGCTCAAAAGGGTTTGTGCATGAGGAAAGAGGTGGAAGCTGTGTAATTAGACATAGCTTGGCAAAACATGACTGTTAAAACATGCTGCGCAGACAGATGACAGCAGAGAAGTTTATTATACCGCAGGAGTGGTTTGAGAAGTTTTCATGGATGTTTTGACACAAAACTGATCCTTAAAGGAATAAATGTAACTGACATGAATTTCAATTCAATCATTGAAAACTGGGAACACTTCACAGTCACTTTCTGTAAGTAAGATGCTGAAAACAGATGTTTGTTGTAGTATTTTGCTTTAAGAGCAGAGGGTGGGGATACGGGCTGTTTGTGCCTCGGTACTGGTTCATCGTGCATCGGGAGTTGAACCCGACAGTCCTCAGGTAAACTGGTGAATCTCCTCACACAAGGACGTTTCTCCAATAATCTGGAAGGCGGTGGTTAATGACAGCAGCTGTGAGGCAGGCATGCACCACTTCCAAGCTGATTTAAGTTTAACGAGCCACTCCAGAGTGCTATTGATTCAAATCTATATTTGACAGGATACACTGTGAGCATATATTAAATGGATAAGAACACCTCTTGGATACTCAGAGAGCCTTGCCAAATGGAAGAGAGGGCATTAAGCAAAGACTGGGTGTCTTTTGTTGAGTTATCAGTGAATGTGAATGAGTGAGGCTTCATGTTACACCATGTTTTTGACACTTTTGTTAAAAAAAATGGCTTTAACAGTTGTCATCTAACCTGCTCACTGCACGTTTAGAAATAATTTAGAGTGCATTTTAATTACACTCGGTAATAAAGAGAGTGATTAGTTTTATAATGACCCTACAGTTAGAGCCTTAATGATTCAGGCTCACAGCAGCATTTTTCAGCCGTCCATTTACACAACACATTATTGACACATCCGGGTTTTGATAAGAAATATACTTGTTATTGTCGGAGAAGTTAAATGGAAAAACTGAATCATGTGAGTTGTGCACCACTGCAGACCAGTTGTTAATACTTTGTGCTAACTACCAAACTGTTGAAGACCCTGTTCTCCAGAAGTGACAGATTCAAAGGGGGAGCCTAAACAAGCTGTAATTTACTCTCTAATATTAATGACATCACACACACGGGTGGTGATAATGCAAATGTATAATGCAAAGAGAGATTTACCTGAAGCTCATCTTCATTCAACATTGTATAAAACTATATAGTGCTTGCATATGGAGACTATATGGAAAATGACTATATGGTATATAGGAGACTATATGGTCAATATAAAATCAAACTGTGTTAATAGTTTGTCCATTTGTTTGCTTTCTCACTGTTTTCTTCCTCCACCACACACCAATGAAGATGTTGTGGGTCCCTGGTCCAGCATCTCCTCAGCATTAGCACAGTTCATAAAGGGATTCACAGTGTTCTGCCTATCTGTGTATATTTTTTTTCCTCAAATAGTCAAAATAAAACAATTTATTATTATTATTTATGTAGAATAAACAAAGCAGAACAATATATTTTTATAAAGTAAAAGTATAGTTTAGTTGAATCTCTTAGTCTAAATATATGTGACATTCAGGGAAATATGTAATATACCCTATTAATGGAAGTGATATTTGAGAAACAGCTCCATCATTTATTTTTTATTTTTTGCTGTGCTGCAAAGAAAGCTTTAGTGTACTAAGCAGCAGCTATGAGTAGCACTAATTTTAAGTAGCACTTAGAGAAATTGCACAGATGGGTCAATAATGTAAGGACTGCAAAATACATGCACTGAACAGTGGCTGAATCATAACCCAAGGAAAACAAGACAACCTGCTGCATTTCTGTATGACAAAAGCCCGACAATCCCCATGGCTGAGCGAGGCAGCAGAGGGTTTGAGAGAGGAGCTGTTCTCTTCACCTTTACGATCTTCAAACCTCCTCTATTTTTTCATTGTGGTAAGCTGGGTGTGAAATGAAATTAAAAATGCCTGCCTGATTATATGTATTTTTGAAGTGAGGATAACAAATGTTTTCAAAATCCACAATGAATTGGAATCTGTTTTCCCCACCAACCCAACTGACAGCTTCCTAATGCTGCCACATTAAAGTGGTTTTCCAGCGCGTGTGATGCAGCTTTAACTAGGTCCCGGGGGCATTGTTAGTTATCATTGCCTACTGCTGGAGTGAGCCCCGGTGAAAGCAATTTTAGCTTTCCTCCCAATCAGTGGTGCAACATGAGAGATGGCCAACGAGAACAAACGGCCCAGCTCACCACTTCCCACCGCCGATCTTATCTGAAATGCTGCTCCTGTCCCGAAAGGGCCTACTAACGCAACAACCCACCCCCTCCCTTAAAAAGACATGAGATGGTTGGCCCCAGGCCCTCCCAATTCATGCAGATATCCGTAAATTAGACTCATAGAGACAGACCAAAACGTCCTCTGAGGGTATTAGACATGAGCACTTATGCCGCAGAACATGTGAGAGGCTTTCTGGGAGTGCAGAGGGTATGATCAAAATACATGAAAATGCCATCATGAAGTCCCACTACAGCCAAGGGTTTACATGTTTCTATTTTGGCCTGTTGTGGATGTTCGGCTACGGCATCAATACCCTAATACCTACAGGCAAGGTAAATTCAAATCAAAAATAATGATTTTTCTACCTGCTTCCTGTGATGTATTTATTTCTTGCAATGGGAGAATGTTTTCCAAGAAGACAGCACTGCTGTTAGCATGGCATAAGTGATTTAAAGAGCAGAAGTGATGTTTTTAAAAGTTGTTTTCAGGAGGAAAATATCTGTATTTTAAATGGATGGCTGCAGAGACGGCTCATAATCATTAGGTTTGTAGCAATTAACTCTGCTAATGCAGCAAAACAGCTGAATAGTATACATGTTTAACTATTATGTGTGTTTCTGATCGTGAGTGAGTGACTGAGTGACTGAGTGAGTGAGTGACTGAGTGAGTGAGAGCCACATCACTGTCAAAACAACCAATTTCTCTGGTTCTCTGAACTGAATCCAAATGTGAGGGAATCAATTAATCTTAGTGAGGACAGTCCTTTATGTGTTTTATCCACCAACGAGCAGCAAACAGACTACGGCTGACGCCCTTAACACCACATGAATACACACACACATCAACATTATCCCTGTATCTTTGTTTTTGTTTTTTTATTACTGCCCTTTTACCATAAATTGTAATTATTTTACATTAAAGGCAGCTATTAGAGAAAATCATAGCATAAGTGTTTGGATGGATTTCAAGTCCAAGCAGCCACTTCCATTATCACTCAATGGCAATGCAGCTGTGGGCCAATTCCTGTGGGCTGGTGCAGTCAAGTGCTGGTGGGAGACAAATCCTGGAAATCAGCGCTTCCTGTTGTGCTGAACCTTTGTGGTGAAAGAAAATTAATATTATCATTTTCATTTCACCGGCTGTACTTATTGCTGGTCTTCCAGATTTTATCTTCTGAAAACATTTTTCCAAACACTGTTCATATTTTTTTTATTGTTTTTTATTGTTCTCCACATTTGACAATATCCAAAACTGTAATAATGCAGTGAATGTATAAAGAAGACAAAAATCACAGAGAGAAACTCAAGAAAGCAGATAAGAGGCTGGGTGTAAATGAAAAGGACTATGAACTGTTGAAAAACTAAGCTTATGCAGATTTTTCATTAAATAAGTGGGATAAATATTAGAGGAAAAATGGAGGACCTCAGTAAGAAAACTTTGAGCAGATCACCAGCAGTGTTTTCAAAACGTACTGATGTAATTCAAGAAAAAAGTAAAAAACAAAACCAAAAGACAATACAGATAAATGCTCTCTGCATATATGAACTGTCTTATAGGTTTAAGTGACAATGAGCCAATTTTCCTACGACAGTGAACAGAAAGTGACACAGCCACATATACCACACCTAAAATCTATGGCATGCTTTGGAAAGTAGTTGGTATAGAAATCAGCTACAACCTAAAAGCATCCAAACAAAAACTAACCAACTAATCTGTACTCTACACATGTTGACAGTGATAAAATAGTAATGAATAAAAACAATTTGGTGCCTTCATGGTGAATCAAGCTCCAATTATGTCTCCCTGACCCACCATGGCTTTAAAGGCCTTCTAAGGCTTCTTCCCTTCTGCTAATTCTTCTACTTCCTCTATCCAGAGTGCCAGTGATTTCACTAATATCAGATGTCAGATAGCCCAGGTGGAGGAAAAAGAGAGTGGTCTTAGAGACAGGCTGAGTTATGTGGCTGTCTGAGGTCTTATTACCAGTGCACTGCCTACAGGCAGCTTACCCATTAGGGAATACATTGAGCATCGCTCATACATTAACTCAACTTAAACAGCTGATCAATACTGGATATTTTGTGAGTTCTCCCAAGTAGGAATCACTACATGACACCGTGTGATACATCCTGCTGCTCCTCCAATAGACATCGTTTTTTCACCAGTAACCTCGTTTGATAAGGTCATTGCAGTATTTGCAGTATCCCAGCACTAAGCTGTGTACTTTATTTTGAAAAAACCAAAACTCTTTAGATTGTAGTTTCAGTTTACTTGTGTGTATATATTGCTGTTTTATGCATAAGAAAATCATTTCTTGGCACAGTGGGTCACAATTGAGTTTGTGGAGGTTGATGATTAAGATAAAAACACATTGTGGTGTATTGAGGTAAGTGACCTGCCGCTCTGTTCAGATAAGATTCCAATTAATCCAGGCTGAATTGCAGTAATGTAAAATAAAGATAATTACTAAATCACCAGGCTACATTGCTTTGATAGATTTTTGTTACTCAGTGTTATTGCTGCAAGGAATAAGAAATTAAATGGATTATATCACAGCATTTTCAGATGGATTACAACTGCTTTTAAATAACCGCAAGAGCAATTTCATCAGCCCTGCAATTCGAGAAGCCACTGACAGGCACTGCATGATTCAAATTGAACTTGCTCTCATCATTTTAATAAAGCGCTTCAGTCTTCACCCCCAGCAGGCACACACGCACAAGCACACACACACACACACACGCACTGACTATACAAATTGTGCACACCATAGACTCTATTTAATCTAGAAAAAAAAAGGCATGCATTCATAAAACACACTTTTAATTTCTACAGAAATGCGCTCCTGTTTCTTAAAACTTAGTTGAATGTTTTGAAAGGTTCAGGGGAACAGTGTTAAAAGTAGACGACACAACAGCATGTGATTTACATTTTTTTTTGTGCATCTGAGGAGTCCACAGCGAGAGGCGACACAACATTGGTAAAAATTTGTAGTCAGACATCTTCAATAAACATGGGCCTGTGAGAATTGTTTGTGTGTTTGAAGTTCAAGGTTTAAAAACAGTAAATAGTGGACAAGTAATCAAAGGCATGTGATGAGAGATTTCACGGGTGGTTATCTCCAGGTCCTTGCTGCCATTTCTGTGTGTGCCGGGAGATTGTGGAGAACTCGACGTGCCAAGCGCCCAGGGCTGCTGCAGTGACTGCTCTCCTTTAAAACCATCCTGGCACAGAGCCCCCTATCGAAGCCAAGGCCTGACTCCGTAAGCATTCATTATGGCATCCATTAGAATAAACATCTCAACCTCCCCCAAGACCAGCTCCCTTGCTTTTAAGTGCCGTTTGACAAGGCTGCATCCAAGCTGCAAAATGAGAACAGTGCCCACATTTTATTGTATTTATTTATTCATTTCTGTATTTAGACTTTTTTCAGACCGAGTTCTCCTACTGTTTTTACACGAAAAGCTTTTAAATGTTTGTCTCAGAGTGTTCCTGTCTCTATGGAAAACTGACAGTCGTGCCAACAAAGAGTGGAAGAGGGCCTAATTGCTAATCTGTGCTCTTCTTAAGTGCATCGGCACAACAGTATAAGGTGCATTTGTGAGGTGCATTTGTGTTAGCACTTCTAACATATACAGTGTTTAAGCCAGTTAAATTGTGTTTTGTGTATAGCTCGGGGAATATGCGAGCACTGAACTAAAAGCTAACACAGAAATGATTTTAGAATCCAAGGGGTCCAACCAATCTTGTTCTAATGTGAAGGACACATGGAGAGACTGTGTTTAATAGGGGTGTTCTGCAGAATGCCATTTACTTATTGATGCAATCGATGCAGGCAGGCTGATGGTAAATATTCCACAAAACCCCCTGAAAGAGGTTGCCAGATTAGAAAATTCATAAATAATGCAAAGTCAAGGGATCCATTGAGTTCACTGTCTACTATTAGATACACTTTAAGTACACAAGATGCCCAGACTGAGTTTGGTTGTTTGTACTGTGAGTGTGAAATCTAAAGACAGATAAGACTTTCTCTTTAGGTCTGGATTCACACTCAGTTCACAGCTTTTCTTGTTTACCACGTTGTTGAAGACAGATGAGCCTGGGATCTCAAGTTTTCATGTTGTGTTTTAAATTCAAAAGAGAGGATCACAATAACAAAGTGCATCCCTCAATGTGAGAAATTTGTCTCTTCCCTGCTGCAGCAGCTCTTCTGCCAACAAGCCCTGTTTGGATAGCACAACAGAACAACAACAAAAAAAACAACAAAAGGGAGCACTGAAACAAAACACCAGGCATTATCATCACCATTATTGACAATAGCAACAGCAGTAATAACAACAACAAAGGGCATCCTGGGATATCAAGTCACATTTGTTTCTCCATTTGCTGTGTGAAACGTACTGTAATAAGGCTGCCTTTCCACTTTCATTTGGAGTGCCAGGGTTGTCAGTGGGCCATGGACAGGAGGGTTTCATCAGCTCACTTTTTACCCAGCCAACTTCACTCTCAACCTAACTAGGCCAACAGGCCTGACACTTTGCGTTGGAGTGCGGAGTCTCACATAAATGAAATGCAGATGATTGGTAAAATGATATGATACACAAAAGCAAGTGTCATCAGGCTGTCATGTCTGCCTTGTTCCCCCTTGGTGTGTAGTGGCACGCCTTGGGCCACGTCGACTCTCCTCCTTTCTCCCTCCCTCCTCCACATTCAGTCCAGGGACGCCAGCCGTCTGGCTGACTGACAGGCAGAGGGAGAGACGAGCTGGATTGGGCTGCGTATGCCCACTAATGCAAACCGAGAAATAAAGAGAGAGACCAGCAGTCAACAACTCACAAGTACACCTCTTTAAAAGTGAAAGTGAAGCCGAGGCAGCGACTATGAAACTTTAGAAACAGCATCAGGGATCATGAGAGAAGAGAAAACCATGCTGTGTGTTAGTGTGTGAGGAAGACGCAGAGAGAAAACAGTGAGTGGATTACAGATTATGAGACTGTTTTCGCTTCCTTCGCCTGCCCCTTAGGCCAGTGTCTGAGTTTCAGATTAGGCCACACAGATATTCACATACCAGGAGATTTAAAGCTAATATTCTGCAGCAATAAATCAGCAGTCTGAGTCGGAGAGGCTCATTTCTGCCTTGATGCCGACGCAGCTATCACATCTGCCTAATCTAATTAGGTAAACAAGTCTGCAGTGCTGAAGGATAGGCGTCATATTAGATCAAAGGTACTCTTCTTCTGCCTCCTTTGGAAATTTTAAACAATGGTACCAAATCATTTGAATAAAAGCGGATTCCAGTCAGGCTTTTGCATTTGATTGAGGCCTGCATCACAGACAAATCTGACGAAACTCTTACTGTTCATTGCTCTCAGTCTGTGGATGTACGGCTTTATATTTACATGTGATTAATATTCAATTTAATGAAACCATTTTCAGATAATTGCAATAACTGATTAAAACAATTTCTCAACACCCACCCCTGACTAATAATTATGTCTGTTCGTCCACCGTTCCCTTCAACAAACAATAGGGGGAGCAGTGAGGAGGAAACAGAGGCTGGTGGTGTTTGTTGGAAATTAAGCAAATTGGATCATTTGCTGCTTGGATGCAGTAGAATGATGTTCCTCCTCTTCAAATTTACAAGTAAAGTACCTAATAATGCCAGGCAATTAGGAAAGACTGTCACTACACAACAGGGACTGGAGTGATTGCTAATGTGGATTAGGCTGCATTATCCAGCCAGTGGAAGGAGAGGGGTTGACACTGAAAGGTGGTGTTATACGAGCACCAAGGACAATGCCTTAAATGCCACACTTCAGCAGCGAGAAGGGATTTGTCTCTAATTAATTTCCAAAGATTTCTGTCGTCCACATTTCTGAAGGCCAGCCTGGTGGAAACTCAACAGTGGAGTGCCCTCCAGTAGTTAAAGCCCCGAACAAATGTTCAACATCATTAAAAAATATCAAGTATCTTTTGCCTCCCCCTCTATCTCTCACTACAAAATCTACTGTAGTTCTAGTTTTTCAGTGCTGAAACGCTTCACTGTTACAGTCAAACTTTCACACAGCAACTATTTTATTGTTGTACATAAACAAAAACAAATGAGTCAAATACAGCAATTTTTCAGTTTTAATCTTTTTGATGTGACATTTGATAAACATACACTTTGCTTATTACTTACCAACTTTAGAATATTGCGAGGAAATATTTAAAGTATTTTCTCTGTGTTTCCCAAACTTTGCACCACAAAATGTGCCACTCTTTCATCACAAAAATAGCTCCAGGACAGTTTATCTGAGCTCCGCCATCTGACGAAAGGGTTTAGTGGCGACGAGGGATGTGGTTCTGGATGACAGATTTTAATTACAGGAACACAGGCTAGTGACACTTGAATGACCAGTCGCAGCTCACCATCAGCCAATCACTGCTGATAACCAGATGATGAGCGCAGAGCGACCAATTAGCTGTGAAAGGGCAGCAGTGCCACATCAGCTATAGTGCTGCTATGCTGCATGATCTTCACTGTAGGTGCAAATCTCAGAAGACAGACTGTAGAAGTCATGTCACAGTGGTTAGGAGTACAGACCCCCCCCAAGTCAGTAAGCAGGCATACAGATCTCTATGGCCAGGTAAGAGGGTTAATGTCCTGGAAGTCATTTCTCATTTCCTCACATAGATAATTATCCTTTATGATCCTGCATCATCATTCTGAAATTCAGTTTTGTCACAACCGATAATACAATGAGTGTGATTTTGTGTAATGATACTGTCATTGTTACACTTAATGCTATACTGAAGCAAAAAAAAAAGCAATTTGTAATCTTTTTATTATATTATCTTTTTTCCTTTTTTTTTTTTAACCCTGCCAGATTAACCAGTTTAGCCCAAATCTGCTTTTGGACCTCGACTGACCTGCATGCCCTATTAGGATGTACTCTGTTTCTCTTATTATGTCATTAATTCTAGTGCAACAGATACTTCAACTGAATATTGGGATAATAATTTGTGGCAGCTTTGTGAAAGAATCCAAACCACATTATAACAATATCTCCTAAAATAATCGGGAAGTAATATGCAGGACACTGATGTTGTACTTTAGGGCCAAATATCAATTAATCAAATCAACAAAACCAGTTAATGTGCAGTGAACTTATTTTCTGGACATCTTGGCATCTGGGTTAAAACTGGGCTAGATTAAGGGAATAGGATTTTCAATTAAATGCTGTTGAAACTGATCATTTGTAACCTAGATGTGTAAAATTGATTTCTCTTATCTGATTTCACCCCTCAGCTCCTTATCATAGAAATAGCACTGTGTCACTTGGTATGTTATTATTTATTATCAGACATCCTGTTTGTCGTTTGTAACACAACAGTTAGTGTAAAAATTTTTTATCAAAACGACACATTATTTAAGTGGTGACTTCTGTTTCCTGTTATGTTGTCATTATAGGAAAAAAAAAAGAGTTTACTGCAAAGTACATGACTGCTTTCCACCGCTGGCTTCGGTGCTTGATCACTCACGTGTGCAGGTGTTGCAAGTGTAGTTAATATCGTTAACTGCGATCATATTTGCTTTAGACCAGTGGCTGCTCCAGCACAGGAGCCATGCAGGGCTGTGAGTGTGCGATGCTCAGGCCGGTGGCAGCACACAGCAGAGGCCTCTCCGGCTTTACGCAGAGCATAGAGTAGAACCTGAGCAGCTACATCCTTGTTATTCTGGAGTCGCAGCCTGCTGGTCTGTAGATACATAGGCATTTGGGTGAGTGGCTGTGAGTAGTGCAGTGTGAATGGTAACACCCAGGACAAATTACATGGCGAGAGAAGAGGGGCCTCTCCCCCGCTGAGCCATGGTGGCATCACAGGGGCGGAAAATGACAATTCCTTGAAAAGGTCATACAAGACGCCTGCACTGTGATACGAGCTTACAGCCAATCTGACAATCTTAATTCAAATCATGACATTCCCCCAAAAAGTAGAACGTTTTCATCTCCCCATGTCAGAACAGCAGCCTGACCTTTCGCATGTAAGAACTTCACTGAGTTTTAACAAATGCTAATCAGAGCCCTTCATTAACAGGTCTTTCGCAACCTTCCACTCCCCCCTTCCCTGCTGCAATTTATGCATTTCACACTGAGATTCAAAAGAGTAATAGGATTTCTATTATATTCTATTAATACATCTATATTCTCTATGAATTGAGCCGTCTAAAATGACATGATGGATTTGAATATGGCCATGGTCGTGATGAAAACAGACATGCAGATTCTGTAACGTTTAATATTGTGTGCTTTAATTAAGCTAGTAATTTCACATTATACGTGCCAGTAAGTACAGTTTATTTCCTGTTATTTCTTCCCATATCAGACATTTTTTTTATCTTATAAATTGGAAGAAAGTATTTGACAACAAATTTCATGCTTCAACCAGCCCCCTACTCGCATGGCCAGTGTCGCCCTACACCTTAATACGACCGCAGATGAAATGTCAAGGAATATTCACCTGCAGAGTTACAGACCTTACTTCTATTTGCAGGTACTTTTTCATACTTACTGCCTTTTTCTTTTTTTTTTCTTCAAAATTCTAAGGCATAAAATTCTAATGTTCACCCCACTACACTATAAAATATCTAAATTATCTGCCATTAAATTTATAATATCTAATTCTCACATCAGATTTTTAAGCTTTGCTCCTTGTATGAGCTTTGAGAGAAGCCGAAGCTCAAATTTTGACAGGTTATCATTGTCACTTCTCACCTGTTCTAGCCGTATCATTACCGGCCATTGTTAACGTCTAAAGTGGTTTGGTCCAGCTGAAATTGTAGTTTGCTGCAATAATGGTCCATGAAGTACCGGTCCATAATGTGACAGCTGGAGTTGCACAGACAGCTGTGTCAGAAATCTTGAGAGAGAGGAACTAGTGAATCCATTTTTTTTGTTGTTGTTTATTTTCAAAAGGATATTTTTGCCATTTACGGACCTCTTTAAAATCGCACAGAAATTTTTGTGTGAATGATGATAAATGAAACTGCAACTATTTTATTTATTTCACATAAATTACAGGTTTGTGCAAAAAAGCATCTGCGCTTTTTGGGTGAGTTGTTCCCACAGTGCTGTTAGAGATTGCAGACACACCTGCCCAGAGTTTGTCCTACATATATTCACTTCCTCTTTCTTCAGAGTTCACACAGTTTTTTAATCGGTAGCTTTAAGCATCCAATCCTTTTACATCATTATACAACTGGGAAGACCTGACATCTGAACTGGTTTACACTCAGTAAGATTCCCCTGTAGATACTTTTTGATCATACTATTGCTGCTGCTTCATGGGAAGGTCCCACATGAATCATATGAAGCATTAGCTGTTTCACTTCTGTGGGTTGAGTAGTGATGATGACCATATTGTCAAAAGTAACCGAGGCACATATACCTGTAACACTAACATATGACACCACAGTGGCTTATGTTCACTGACACACACTGTATGCAGTTCTCAGATCACAGTTAAACAAGCAGCAGCTGACAGTGTTGCTGGTTAACTGCCTGTGTAGCCATCGCTATTGGAGTGATTTTACAAACAATTTGTTTGTCGTCCCACACAGATATTGGACCAATCTAATTAACAGCACTGTCAGTCAGAACCAAAACGTTATCCCCTTTGAGAACAGTGATCTAGGATGCTCTATAATGGCAGTAGAATAAATAAAAACTTCAGTTTTGCCTTATTGGTAATTACAATTTTGACTGATAAAGTAAACAAGTCAAAACAAACTCCAAGGATACACACCCAGTGGCCTCTTTATTAGGTGCATAAGCATAATACAGCCCAGTACTGCAGCTCTGCTATCAAATCTGTCTTGCATTAACATAAAGCTATGTTTTCCAATTATCATTATTATATTTTAATAATTGAGCACGGTACTACCTCGGTGTTCACCAGTATTCATAGAAAATAATCATTTGTTGAAATTAAAATTTGCATTGCTCATATTTCACATCTACAAGACGTGCTGTCATCCCAAAGGGCATGTTCAAGATATTCACAGAAATATTCACACAATCCATTCAGCAGTGTGCTCTGATCTGTGTTGCAGTGAAACAATCCTGAGCTCTCGATGAAATCTAAACATGGGCAGCAATACCAGCAGGCTACTGTGTGGACCAGAGGAGATAGGGCAGCAAAGCTCTCCTCACAGCTGGGTGCCCAGATTAATAGGCAAGATAGACATAGTGTATGTGTTTACTCATCACTCTGATTGCGTCTGTCTGGGACAAAGGCTTTATTTGAACAGGTCAGGATTGTTGAAGACTGTATGAGAAGCATTATAAATGAAGATATGCTGAGAGGCCCTAGTAACAGTATAATGACATTCACTCACTTTCATCCTAAGACACACAGTGAGCTCATCCCTCACATCAGCCCAGCTTGAGCCACCTCTGCATCTGCATATTTAAATCTACTTACAGTATCATACACAATTCCCCATTCTCCTCTCAAAAACTATTCCACCACTTCAGAGGAAAGGGCCTTTAATATATGAAATGCCGATGCTGCTGTGTCAGTTGGTGAGAGTTCAGGTTTTACAAGGAGCAGCACTTAAGGATGTGACCTGGTGCCGTGCATATCTTCTGTTTCATTGTAACATTTTTTTTTCTTTGCGAGGTTAATGAGCTTGACACCGGGTGCCCTCAGCCTGCTCAACAGATAGTGTTACTTTGCACTTCTCCCTCTTTTCAGTCTGCATGGCATCAACCTGCAGCCTCAACATCTCCACAGCTGGAAGCAGCAATTTCACTTAGCGCATGCAGCCAGGGGAAAGTTATCAAGCAGCAGAGTGGTCACCTGTGCTTTTCAAGGCTGTTCAGCAAGGTCATACACTCAACGACAAGCTGTTTCTACTTGGTTTGTCAGTCGGAGCCTCTGAGGGATTAATTGTCCCCGCTCTGTCTTATTCACGGTCTCTGATAAACTGCTCCGTGACTTTTCTCTTTTATTGAAGGTGCTTGCTAATCATTAGAAGCGATTTTAATATTGTGCTGTGTATTTTTTTTAACACTTCTAATTATATAATAACATCTACACACAAGACAATTTGAAGGACCTCTCCTTAAATCAAAGGACTCATGCATTTTTAATTGAACATGATTGTAGCATTAACAGCTGAATATGCAGCCAGCCTTTTCTCACATTTGTCTCAGCTTTCAGTGAAAGTGCCTTAAATTAAAAGGCTATAGAAATCAATACAAGCAGCATCCATGAGAGAGCACATGTCTTCGACAGTCTGTCTCCTAATGCATCTCTCCACACATACTCTGCTCTTGTGTCTAAAAGCACTTAATGTGCAATAAGCAGCCGCCCACCTCAGATGCTGCCAAACACTGGAGATGACTTGTCTGAAGGAGCTTGAAAGTTTGGTCTAATGCTACATTAATGGATTATCTAGCCCCGCCTCTTTGTGAGAGTGAAACTTGTCACGTAGAGAAGTGCTGCCAGTGTAAACTGCCACACGACGACTCAGATCTCAAAGACAGCAAAAAAATGTACAATACAATTAGGCAAAGTACTTATATGTGGTTCACATAGAGTCATTACATGTCATAGTTTGCATGTTATCTGGATGGTGCTAGTGTCATAGAGTGGATTTAATAATATATTTTTAAACCACATTGAATTAAATTCATTTCAGAGAGAGCAGAGGGGATGATCAGGAGACTCAGAATCTAAGCTTTCTGACACGGAGAGAGATGGAGGTCTGAACTGTCCACTCTGGGTCATTTCCACAAAACAATTTGATACAGATTTCTTACTGGCAGGAGATTGCCTGTTTTCTTCCTCTTAAAGGTATGGTTCCTTTCTCGGTGGATATCCGTCATCTTCCTTCAATTGGGAGTTTTATCCTACACATATACTCGAGCACACAGATTTGTAAGAGCAGAATAGTGAATCTGCAGCGCCAGCGAGTGAAGCTACGGAGGACTGCATGAAAAGAACTCATTAAAACTGTGACTCACACACACAAACGCACCAGCTTGCACAGAGTTGCGATAATTTGTGAGTAAATCCAAGCCTGTTGTCCAACAACATATTTCTAATTGTCCCTGCACACACACCCGTTTACACACACACACACACACACACACACACACATACTCGATGGCACATAAGATCTTCCCTCATACAGTTGGAGTCAAAACTGAAAAATAGATGAGATCTTTGTCACTCAAATGGCTGTAGGTTTCTTAAGTGCTGTCAGAGTACGGATGAGGCCAACATGCATTATGGAAGACAGTGCCTTGCTAAGCACCTCGGCTCCCCGCCTGGTCCGCGGCACAAAACTGTCTAATGGAGTTGAAGACATGGTAGTTTCTGTAGCAACCTAAGATTCTATAGTAATATCTAAAGTTAGAAGCTAATTAATCTCAGAGGTATATCACAGGCTTAGGGGCCCTCTGCACTGTCTGGTGCTGCTAATTCCTTCCATCTGGGGTGCTGAAGAGCATTTATGGGAGTTTACCAGATTAGCCCCAGACACAGGATCTTTAAAGGGAACTGCTTGTTCTCTTCAGATTGAAGATCTGTCCTCCTTGCACAGCAGTGTGGGGGAGAGGCTAATAAAGCCCTATTGTATGCTTATGTGACTGGTTTGACTGGAGGGCTAAAAATGGAACCCGCTGCACAAGAGAAAGCCTTTTTGTTACTGATGTGTAAAGCAGGACATGTATGGTGTTCATTTAAATCTGTGTGGAGTGCATGCCTCTCCAATTACACTCGTAGTGGATTTTCTTCCAGAGCATGCACTTCCAAAAGAAGCTTAGGTCCATCGGTGGTAGATACACATCTGTGGAACTTAACCAAACACTGCAGTATCACACATTTTAAAATTACACTTATCTAAAAGTTATTGTAGCTGATTAGATGGTAGATACCATTGGCTTTACTCATTACAGCCACCAGGCATGTGGTTCACGGAGGTCCAATTTTTGACTCTTCACAACAGATATATTTAATACTAATAATATATCGTCCTAGTTTTGGTAGGATCTAGACCTGTCCTGATAAGACCAAGGTCATCTGTTAGGAGTGTCTGCATAGGAAATGAGGGTAATCTCCCCGCAGACTCAGCAGGAAGGCTGGAGAGATGAGTTACTAGTCACTGCTCTGGTTTTAAAGTCGGACTGCAGACCTAGTCGAGTTCGTCATTTTCTGACCATGGCTGGCATAAATAGTGGAGACTGTTTAACAAGAGACACGAGAGCAGGAGGACAGAAAGCAGGAGACAGAACTGATAGTGAAAGCGAGACATAACAACAGAGAATAAGGGAGTGTTCACGTGGCACCGTCATCCATCCCTTTCCCCTAATCATTTTCAAATGTCCTCTCTGTAAGGCACAACTTTCACTCTTTATTCACACACCAGAAATTCAAATTACCCACCGTGCTGCAGACTAGATCCACAGTCGACTATGTTAGTTAAGTGAATTTCCCCATGTGCCATTTTGGGTGTGCACGAGAAGCCGTCTTACCTACAGTTTGTGTCAGTCACAGCTGGCAATGACGAATTATTAAGGTGGATTTGACATGAAATGTTGGACGTAGTCACCCTCTACCTTTTCTCCACCCATTAGTCTCTGAAAGGCGTACTTGACAGGGAGTGCCATCAGCTAGCATCAGCTCAGGCAGCAGAGCTCTCTCCTCCCCCGCAGATGCACCTTGGGCCTGCAGTGGTCTCCTCCTCTTCTTTGTTCGGCGCATCTGTTCAGCATCAGATGACAGCACTGATTAGCCTCACTCAGGGTCTTAATAAGACAACCGGAGTACAGAAAGCCGGCACAAGGTGAACACAGGCACACAAACACATCGGATCACCCAGCTGTAATCACTACATGCTCTTTCTGTGCTTACCTTACTCCCTTACCCTTAACCTAACTATGAGTCTGTCCTTAACCCTAATGAGGTCTGGAAAATGTCCCTCACTACGGGTGATTTGTCTGCCTTTCCCAATCTTAGCATCTCTGCTGGTGAAACCAAACCTGCATGGATAGACAACTGCTCATTTAAATTTCTGTAGTAGCTTTCTTATAATGTCAACCTCTGAGTTACTTCCAAGTGGGAGAATTCAACACTTTGAATTACACTGCTTTGAATGCTTCTCCATCTTTTGGCTTTTACCAAGTGTTTGCAGACAATCATTTGAATGTATATTTCTAAGCCTAAAAAAAATACTAACAGAATATTCTTGCAGTATTTTTGTTTTTTACAATAAAGTGGTGTTTTCTGTAAATAGCAAAAATGCAACAGCGGTGTTTATCTGTCAAATTAAAGGGTAAAGACTGCTCCAGATACTCAGAGACTGCTTTATAAAAGAAGCTGCTGGCTTGCAAATTGTACCTCTCACTGTATTCACATTCTGTTTCATTCGTAGAGATGTCTTCGAATATTTGTGTGTTTGCAAACACAAAAAAACAACTTCATACACTTCCATGTAATTACCAATTGGCAGTCTGCCTACTTTTCCTGGTTTTTAAATCTCAAATCAATGGTAAAGTAATTTGTTAAAACTTAAAAAAGTACAGTTTTCCACAAGTGTGACGTGCACACGTTGGAGCAGCATAGCAGGAAAAAAAAAAACATTTAGTTGTTGTTTTTTGTTGTTGTTTCTAGTGTATGTAGGTATGAGTGGGTGTGCAGCCTCAGCTCTCTATAGTGTTGTGTTTCTGCAGGGTGAACTTCTCCCACTCGTCTTCACCATCTCCCCCACTGCCTCCTGGCGGATGCTCCTCACTCTGATATGTGTGTCCCAGCCCACCTGTTCAGGCCTCATTACTGTCAGGCCTGTGTTAATAAATATCCAGGTGTAGAGCGCTCCTCGGTGCCTGTACTTCATCACCAAGGAGCTCAGTCTGCTGGTCGCCCCCTCCTCTCCTCCAGCAGGGCTGACAGGAACCATGATTACACTGTAAGCACTGTAGTTATTCACCTTCTGCCCAAACTCCGACACTGCACTCCATCTTACGCACCGGCACAGAAACACGCACACATACAATGCTCATGCACATGTACACAAATCCTTACAGGAGCACACACACTGACAAACAAATACTTACAGATATTTGCTCTTTCATTCCCATTATTTTTTCCCCCTTCGTGCGACCGGGCGTGCAGACAACACGGACAACACATTGCCATTTGCACTCTGCGAACATCCCCACAGTAACGCCTAGTGACGGCTCCCTCACAAAATCATTACTGTAATGTAATGTCCACAACATTAAGCGGTTAATTATGCGTTAAAAACATTTTGTTTTGAAATACAGTCCAACACCAACATGTTAAAAAATACCAAGTTTGTCTAATTTATGATCAGATTTCTGCTGCAGCTGTGTGATGTGGGAAGCTCTGCAGAAAAAAAGGATCAGATGAAGATCATTTTCATTCTTTCTCTGACAAACTGAGGCGATATTCATCATGTCATGGAGTCCCACCTCTGTTCGCTGTTTCATAAATCAACATTTTCATGTGCAGTGTTTGTTTTCTGTTGACAGTGCATCTTCGGCCTTTTACTATTTTGCTGGTGTGCTTTTCATGAAGCACTTTATAATTTGTTACTTACCAAGACAGCTCTTTTAACTAATGGCACCTCCACTGCATGTTATCAAGCTATTTTCTCCATGTTTGAGTCCTACAAGTCTTGCTAATCCAAGCAATACATTTCCCAGTGAGAATATTTCAGCATATTTGAAACTCAGATCTGCCTTTTTCAAGAATTTTATTTAATAACCCTAAACCTAAAACATTAATTTTAATCCTAGTCTAGGTGATTTTAACCTGGAGTGAAATCAACATTATCACACTGCACCTACAGATTGGTTTTAAAAAGACTGTTGTTAATGGATACATGCTCATTTTAGAGCAGAGTAACCAGTTGTTTGCAGTTGAATGTGATATATCCTCTGTAGTCAAAACATATTAAGTTTGTTGACAATATGACTATGCTTGCAAGACTTATGACTGAAACTTATTACATTGTATCAGTCTCCTCTTATTCACTAGGAAGCTACAATGAGAATAAATGAGAGAAGTTCTTAAAATGTTGAGCTAAAGTGAAGAAGTGAAATCAACGTTTATAAGCCACAGGTTCTTATTTTTCAACTAGTTCACATAAAAGTAGGTTAAATAACATAACATCAGTAAGTCTTAACTGAAGTCTACATTAGAAAAATCTATAAGTATCAATCAACAAATCTGTGCTTCATTTTTTATTGCAACTCTAAAAAAAAAAGTAATTTGAACTGTTGCGAAGACAACAGTAAACTTTCACGTCAGTTTGACATTTCTGAAAATCACCAAAAAATGTATTTATCTTAAAAACCAGTCCTGGTAGATTTTTATGCAATCAGGGCTCCTGCATCCTTTTCATGAAGGCCCTTGTCTATTGCATGTATGAGGTCAGTGTGAATGAGTAAGTGGGTCAGCCAGGCCTGTGTGAGGGCTCTCGTCTCAGCAGCTCCAAGCAAGTAGCGCAGCGAAGGCGGTGGCCAGGGGAATGACAGGGAGGACGCAACCACTTGACTCTGGAGAAGCAATCAGACTCTAAGGGGTTTAATGCACTGCCTTGGGTCTGAGCCACAGCAATTGGGTTTGATAGCCGTGTCATTATGAGAGGAGGGCGTCTGGAGGTCTTCAACGGCCAGGGATTAGAGGGGGGACGTAAAGACGGAAAAGAGAAGAGGAGGCGAGCAGGCGGTGGGAATCCCGACGTCCGCTACTTTGGACATAGGCCTCTCTCACCTCCTCAACTCTCTGGCATCTTCACGCTCCCTCTGCTCTCAGTGATTTCCCTTCACAAAAGTGACAGAGAAAGCGAGGCTTGAAGAGACAATACTAGAGGTCACTCCTTCGTTGTGTTTCTGAGCTTGTTTTACAACAGACATTTTAATATGCTGCCATGCATGCAATTATAGTTTATTTTCTTCAACAACAGCTAATTAAGAGGATACAATATCAGTGACTGTCTAAAGCATTTCCTCTCTTTGGTCTGATGCACCTCCTCCCCCTGTTACCCTCTGTAATCACTGCAAGAGGGAGACAGCCTCAGCACAAATCTGAGAGATCCTAAGAAAATGACAATTGCAGAATATGCTGCATACAAATCTGACACTTAACTATAATTATTCTTTACAATTTTCTTTGACAGGATAATTTAGCGCTTTAAACCACAAGATACAACTTATTCCAGAAACAAGAAGATCAGTCTTTTGAGTGAGAGCTCGTAGAGGAGTCTGTGCTCTTGTGTCTATGAGCGAGAGTGAGAGTGAAGGAAGTCAACCTGTGATGGATGCGATGGCAGATGCTAGGGTAAGAGTTGTCATCAGCGTTCCACGAGCCTTATGGAAGAGTGCCAGGTACGCGGCTTTGATTGGGCCTACTGTGGCTGTGCTGTTTGCCACAGCACAGCTTTGATTAGTGCCTCCATGAAAATGTATGCCCTATGCTCAAAGAAAACTGGGGGAGTAACTACCTGTCAGGAAATTCACAAACAAGGCTACTTAGAGCATGGGGAACTGTATATTTTAAAGTCTAATATTCCCCGCCATTTCGTTTCATTTCATTGTGGGGGGCTTGCCAAATCCCTGCTGATACCCCACCCCACTGCACCCTTGCAAAAGGTCCCCCGATAAGAAGGAGGTACCCGGTAAGGAGGAGGTACACAGCTAACCCCAACCCCCCCGCGCACACACACACACACACACACACAAAGACATGAGGGAGAAGACACTCTCTCAACCACACAACAAAGGCTGTCTGCCAGATGCTGTGAATACCAAAAATCCCCGCAACATAAAATATATAAATTAATCAAAGTGCAGGTAAATAAATAAATAATGTATATGAGGAGCTAATTAAATGTGTTTATTCCTGTTATCATATGCTGCCCTCATTTCCACCACTTGAAGTCATGAATCATTAAGTGGCTGCTAAATTGGTCTCTGGGGCTGTCCTAGTGGCAGGGGGCGGTCAGATCCTGTCTGGCAGAAGGCAGGTGTGCAACGGACGGACGGATGGCCTGTGCTCCTGTAGTCCTCGGACAGTGGCGCCTGACAGAGGGGAAGCAGGCGTCATGCTGGGAGGTGAGCGGCCAGAGGAGAGCCTGTAGCAGAGCGGCTGACAGGACCGCCCGTCACCGGGCCGGCTCCGCTTTGATTAATGAGGGCATTTGAAAGACAATTAGTGGGAGCAGATTTGCCTTCAACTACCTTATCAATCAGAACTCTTTTAATTCAATGTGTAGCACCCTGTGCACCAAAATGAGTGTGTAAGCATTGTGCATCAGGGCAGGAACAGCCTGCCAGTCAACAGGAGGTGGGAGGGGAGAGCCATTCTAAGAAATACAAATGCCATTTCTCCAAAGACTTCAGAGACTTAAGACTTATGTGTGTATATATGCACACTATGTATAGTTACTTCTCCAGACAAACAACTCATAAATCCTACAACTACACACTGCAGACATCAACACATGTTTTTGTGTGTTTGCTGAAATAATTAGGAGTCTCTTTTTAAACCCTGTTGATTACTTACTCGTGATTTTACAAGAAGGGGGCAAGATGTTTCAGTTAAACATACCGATGGGCTAACTGCTGAAAGGCCACAACCATGTTTCCAGCCACATTTACAATTGTATAATCTGAAACACAAAAGTCTTGATGGCCTAGTTTCTCTTTAAAAATCGACATATCCAAAGGTCAGTATGCAGGAGAAGTTTTTCCCAGTTTATGACAGCTCAAAAGAGAGTTATACATACAGAGACTATACTTCAGTGCTGCAATATTTCGTCTCGTTCTACAAACCACCTTCTTGCACAATTGCACTTGTCAATCATTTGAACTCAAATTATTTGAACCACTGGAGAAATGATGTAGATTTGCCAGTGTGCTTAAGAGACTAAAAGATGTGTTTTCATAAAGCTGAAAACAGGCAAGTGAGGAAGTGTCTCTATTGATCCCAGTGCCTGTAAATAAAACAGGGGCAATGGGCAAAAAGAAACAAACAACTCTGGCAGAGAGAACATGGGGGGGAAAAAATCAATAGGTTCCCTCACTGGTGGGTCTTCTCTGGTCAGACTATTCTCTGTGGGTTTGGCTTTCAGCAGACGGGGGGAACACACAGTCAACATCTTCTTGATTTCCAAATTTCTTTTATAATGGAACTTCACTGTTAGTGCAGCTCATGTGCATTTAACCCACACAGCTACCTGAGGAAAGAAGAAAATTGTTTGTGTGTTCAGCTGATAAATATTAGTAGCTGTGAGTTATCAAACAGGCTCGTATGATTCTATGTTCAGGGGCACTTGAACAGTTTTACATGTCAAAGTCAATTTATAACCAGCAGTGTGTGTAAAATCCGTATAATGTCTTCTCTGGCTTTGGAAGAACTTTGCTGAATTCGAGGAAAAAATACTCAAGTGGCTCATTTGACATTTGAGTGATTGTTAAGGAGGGTCACAAGATGAAATGAAATGAGTCAGTTGCATGATGATCATTGTACGATCCTTGCTGTTTGAAACCCCCCAGTAAGCACTGAAAGTAAAGCTTCTTTGCTTCTGAGACAGATTCTTTTTGAGCATTGTCTTTCTAATCATTTTGACTGGAGCTGCGCGATATATCATTGAGCATCACCATGTAAGTGTGCACAGGACGCAGTTGTACTCAATGGGTTTTCATCTTATTTCAAGGGACACACTACATGGCGCATAGCATCAACCAATGTTCTTATCAGTTTGCTGAAACAGACCACGCCCCTGCACATGGAGGGAGTCCCTGGGATAAACATTGAAAAATGAGCAATGAACTACAGAAAATTGCCGAAGGCAACGAAGGCTTGGTGCCAAAAAGGAAATCGTCAGTTATCTGGAATTATTTCGGCTACAAAAAGGATGATATTGACTAAACACGCGTTCTGTGTGGCCAGTGCCTTGCACATGTTGCCACTACGAGAGGAAACACTACTAATTTGTTCCACCTTTTACATCAGCATCACACAGCTCAGTACAACGAATGCAAAGCTAGGTCTGAATGTCATCCAATCCAAAACATTTCAGAAGCCTTTGCGTTACACCATGAGAGAAAGGTGTGTACTCATGTACTCAGGTTCCAGCACAATAAAAGCAAGCAATCAAAGCTAGCAAATGGGCAGCTGTGGCTCAGGTGTTAGAGCAGGTCACTTATGAATCATGAGATTGTGGGTTTGCACCCCGGCTCCTCCCGTCCTTGGGCAAGACACTGAACCCTAAGTTGCTCCCAGTGGTGGCTAGCACCTTGCATGGCAGCTTGGTAGCCATTGTTGGGTAATTGAGGTGCCTTGTCAAGCTTTGGGACCTAGCTAGGGTAAAGAAAGTGCTATATAAATGTAATCCATTTACCATTTACAAAAAATATCTCTAAAACACAGACAGATTTAGAACCATACTTGTAACATTCACAAAGAGGTAAGATGACTGCAGGTTACCGTATTTCCCAGACTGTAAGCCGCTACTTTTTTCCAACGCTTTGAACCCTGTGGCTTAAACACCGGTGTGGCTCATGTATCGGCGGCACGAAGCTCGTTGGCTTTTTACAAGCTAGCAAGCACCGTGCCGCTGATACATTTAGCCTCGTCACATCAGACCCGGTCAGAGTGGACCACATGAAACTGTTCGAATAAATTCAATAGCGGCTTATAGACAGGTGCGCTCAATAGTCCGGAAAATACGGTATTAGTTTAAACCCTCGGTCTCAAATGGACGCAAAAATGAAGGAGGTGCTTATCCCCTGCATTATTTGAAGTCCCTGGGAGTCAGAGA
>OOFC01017737.1:0-23405 GCA_900323345.1 Pseudochromis fuscus
TTTGTCTCACAAGGTGGCGGGCCTCACTCTGTGTGATAGGGCGAGGCATTCAGCCATTTGGGAGGAGCTCAGAGTCGAGCTGCTGCTGCTCCTCCCCATTGATGGGAGCCAGTTGAGGTGGCTCAGGCATCTGACTTGAATGCCTGCAGGTCGCGTCCCATTGGAGATTTACCAGGCACAATGAACTGCATAGAGACCAAGAGGTCTAAGTCATGTTTGGGGGTAATGAAGTATCAATGTAAAATTGTTTGCAAACATTTATTAGGAGATACAAAATCAGGATAAAGGTATAAGCAGCTAAGAGAAACTAAACCAAACACACCTCTCTTTTATCTTCTAGACTGGAGTAATGTTTGCAGGTTTTCTGTCTGTTATTATCAAGTCTGTGCTCTTACAAGGAGGAGCCACCATCTTGTCGGATGCACAGCAAGGAGGAAGACTCAACTTTTGGGAGTGCGTATGAAAAAGAAATTGAAAGGGAATTTGTTGAGTCCAGAGGAGAAAGTTCAGTTCAAGCTTTGTTTATCATATGTCTCCAGTTTTGACATGAACCCTCTGAGGAGACACACTTTTTGGACCCTGGTCTTTGGAGGGACATTTATCTGGAGCAATTCCTTTGGGATCACCCCGTCTCAGGTTCAGAGATACGTATCCTGCAAGAGCATCACTCACGCCAGAGTGTGAGTCACATTTTTACTGAGGAGAGTTAATCAGAACTTTACAGTGTTTTTAGTTTTGGATGTTGGTTAGATTTCATTCATATTGAGCCAGTTTTTATACCAACACATGGGGGTACCAAGTAGATGATTTGTTGATTGTCTGTTTTTAATTTATATTATGAAGCCTTTATATTTAACCCGTTTGAAATGTGTCGTTATTTTTCAGAGTTCTGTACATCAGCATGATACTGTATTGTATATAGACTGCATCATCATGGACTTTGTAAAGATAAATAAGATTTATTTTGATATGGTAATACCTGTTTGCTGTGCTATGTTTTATATGATTGTGTCCATGTATTTCACCTGGATATATTGTGTTGTTTTCTTCCAGAGCTTTGTACATCAGCGTGGTAACGTATAGCCTCGCCATGCTGGTTGCAGTACTTTCTGGACTGTGCATTTACTCAATCTATAAGGACTGTGACCCGTGGACCGCAGGACTGATTTCTGCTCCTGATCAGGTAGAGGAACTGAGTTAGCAATGGATGTGGCATTTCTGTTTATATGTCCTTTGTTGTGATCTTCCAGGAAGTCTTTATGCTAACCACTGTCATCCTTTTGTTTCTAGCTGATGCCATATTTAATAATGGACATCCTAACAGACTATCCTGGCCTTCGAGGACTTTTTTTGGCAGCAGTATATAGTGGCAGTCTGAGGTTTAAACCCATCTTTACTCATTTCCTATTCGTTAGGTCCAACTCACATACTGAGCATTTTAAACTTTGCCATATTGTCGACTTGACAAATTGTTTCCCAACTCTGTTTAATCTTTTCACACATTTTTGTATCTCATGTAATTTGAATAATTTAGCTGATTAGCCTTTTATATAAATTATTTATACCTGTCTACATGCCCAGTACTCCAAAGTGTAAACTTTGATTGATATGATTGATTAATGATAATATAAATTTATTTATTCATTAATTTTGTCATTTCAACCCAGCACAGTTTCCTCTGTCACTAATGCACTAGCTGCAGTGACAGTGGAGGACATGCTCAAACCGTACACCAACATGTCTGAGAAACACCTGTACATCGCCTCCAAAGCACTAAGTAAGTGACTCCTCCTTTATTTACAGCATATGCTGCATATCAGGTTCAGTGATGTTGATAATGTTAACATCTCTGTTTCTGACTCAATGTTATTGCAGCTTTCTTTTATGGGGTTGCATGTATTTCCATGGCTGGACTGGCATCACACATGGGAGAGATGATGCAGGTACAGAGGACCTGTTACTATACACATGTATCACATTTTATGAGGAAACAAAGACAGGAATAATGTATTTATTTAACTAGTTGGTTACATGCACAGAAAAATGAGAACAAATTTGTTCCTTGTGTAGAACTGAGGCAGAACTCTTGATGTATTTCTTTAAACAGGCAAGTGCCATGGTTGGTAGTTCAACTGGAGGTCCTCTACTTGGTCTGTTTTCTTTGGGTTTCCTCTGTCCATTTGCAAACTCCAGGGTAAGTCCATTTTCATTTCTGACGTAGGACGCTGCAGTAACTTTTGCTGAGCTGTGCAAAAATTTACAGTTGTCATAGTAATCGAACATTTTCTCCATTTCTCCTTTATACTGCTGCAGCATATGTCACCAGTGCATTGAAATGCTGTACATCTTACTACCGTATTTTCCGCACTATAAGGCGCATTGGATTATAAGGCACACCTTCAATGAATGGTGTATTTTACAACTGTTTTCATATATAAGGTACACCGCATTATAAGGCGCATAGAATAGAAACTACTGTAGTGTCTGGGGTTGCGTTATCCATCCACTAGATGGAGCACACCGTCGTTTTTTGAGAAAATTAAAGGCTTTTAGGTGCACCTTATAGTGCAGAAAATACGGTAACTTCAGTATTTCCCAACAGCAACATTTTCCACTTCAGTCAAGATATTCAAGCATTTCTCAGTCACTCTCACTGAATGTTGGTGATGTCTGCTTTCAGATTCTGGATAAGATTCAGACTCAAGCATGTTTGGACTGGTTTGAAGTACCATGGACTGATGTTGATGGGGTTATTTTTCCCAGTAGACACTTGTTATTCTGACTATCACTGTGCAGACTGTGCTGGCTTGCAGGTATAAATATTTGCATACTGCACAGATATGAGCTAATGATTTTGACTAATAACATTTTAGTAGTTGTAGTAACTACTCAGCCTTTCTTTTGGAACCACAGGAGATCAGGTACTAGGAAAGTGGTACCAGTTACCTGGTACTTATTGCTAATGGTAAACAAAACCAAACTGAGTGGAGTGCAGTGGAGTAGGTACAATGTAGTGGAAGAGCAACATATTTTTTTTCCCTTACCAGTCACTGTGCCTAGTGGTTTTTCAAAGTTGCTACCTACTCTAATACTTTAATTTTAACCTGCCACGATACAGTTGTTGGGAAATTCTGTTTTGTATGATTAAAGTTGATGGTACAGAAATTCCATCAAAACACTTTCTTATTAAGAATATTAAATTCTCGAGTGACAGTTGTTTCTTTTAACATACATAACAAACATACTATGCAATTTGGCAAATGTTAGTTGTAATTGATTGTGTTAATTAGCTATAGCAGTCAGCTATTATGATAGTTTTCACAGAGTGTTGCTGAACATGTCTTGAGCTTGGTTGCTAAGGTTACAGGTAAACAACAGCAGGAAGCAGAAAGAAGCAGCTTTGTGGTTTTACAGTGGCCATTGTCCATGTTGTGCTGAAGTGACTTGGAAGTACATAAAACTGATTTGAATCTTGGGGTCTTGCAAAACCTCAAGATCTCACAAAACTTTCAATTCAATTTAACTTTATTTATCAAGCACAGGGAGACAGGGAGAGACAAAAGGACAGAGAGAGAGAGAGGTACAGAAAGAGAGAGAAAGGAGAGACAGGAGACGCTTAACAGCAAATCAGGACAGAGAATGGACGAGTCAACCAGACCCCAGGACCACAACGCTCCATGGATCAGGCACAGGAAGCTCTAGGGACCAGTACAGACAAAGAGCACAGGACAGAGAGGACAAAAAACAGACAACAGCAGAGACCGGACTGGTGTTTCAGGGTTATTCTTTTTTTTTGTTTGTTTTATTTGATGTTGCTCAGTCCTCTGCTATAGATATTCTGTTTTGATGAAGGCATGCTTCTGAGATAAATATACACCTAATGAGCAGTTATGACTGTGAGGGTGATATTTCATGTCCTTGTTTCCCACAGGGAGCTTTACTAGGTTTTGTGTCTGGGTTGCTTGTGTCACTGACTGTGACCCTTGGAAGTGTGATAGTCCCTCCCCCTCCTGAGATGACACGACCTCTGCCACTAACCACTGACGGCTGTAACCTCACCATGCCAGACGGCTTCAACTGGACCTCCACTGTTCTGCCAACTCAAATAAGCTCCTCCACCACAGCCCTGGTGCATGCTGGCAATGTGTAAGTGTTTATGTGGCTGTGATCTGATTACTGACTTCGGCACTGCCACATAGAAGTGAGCTCCTCTTACTCACTGTCATACTCTTAATGTGGGTCCAGGTAGCAGGGGCAGCAGCTGCTACCTGGACTAATTCAGACTCAATGTCCCCAACTGCCCTTGAGACACGATCGAAGCTCTGCCAGAGGTGTGAGTTGAAGATCATCTTGACAGGTTTCTCCACCAGACGTTCCCAGCAGGCCCTTGTTTGGGCCTAACAGGTCTGTGCGGCATCTTCCCCTGCCATCTGATCCAACTCACCACCAGATGGTGGTTGGCTGACAGCTCTGCTCCTCTCTTCAATCGAGTGTCCAGAACATTCAGCTCCAGGTCTGATGATACGACTACAAAGTCAATCATTGACTGGCAACCTCAGATGTCTTGGTGCACCAATGGGCATCCTTGTGTTCGAACATGTTCATGAGGGCCAAACTGCAACTAGCACAGAAGTCCAATAACTGAACAATAATCCTCCTGACCACACCATTCCAGGTCAAGCTGTCATTGCCCAAGTGAGTGTTGAAGTCCCCCAACAGGACAATGGAGTCCCCTCTCAGGTGCTTTCCAGGACCTATCCCAAATGGAGGTCACACTAAATACTGACTTTTTGCTGTAGATGCCATTTTGTTGTAAAAGTTGTATCTTCATGTTGTTTGGGATGGCTGTAGCTCAGATGATCTGGTGGGTCGTCCACAAATTGTAAGATTGGTGGTTCCGGCTGTTCGCATGTCAAACTGTCCTTGAGTTGCTCTTGGTGTTAGCAAGCCCCTTGCATGGTTGCTCTGTTTCAATTGGTATGTGACTGTGTGTATGAATGGGTGAATCATGAGGTTTTAAAAAACTGCAGTTGCAGAAACCCATGATGTGTCCTATTTTCTCTCGGTAACAGACACTCACTGACAGATAGTTGGCTTTCTCCCTCCTACATGTACATATGTCCAATTGGATGTCTAACGGCTATGGGTGTAGGAGTGATCATCAGCCTCTTTACAGGTAAGGAAAACTCACCATTGGTTTGCTACACTGCCTATAAAGATTTCGTCACATTGTCTTATTGTTGAGTTTCCCTTGTTCCCACTAAACATTTCAGGAGGTCTGAAGGAGGAGGTGGACCCAGAGCTTTTATTAATGAAAGAAGACTCACTGTCCTACCACCTATTCAGGTTTTTCAAAAACAGTGTAAGTGCTTCAGTCGGAGGAAGAAGTTTCAACAGCTAGAGACTGATAACAGCTGCTGACTTGTACTTTTTCTTCTTCAGGTCACCAGAAAAACCAGAAAGGCTGACATCACAGACGCACAAGAAAAAGGCAACACAAATCCTGCCTTTGTGGAAACTGAGATGAACTTAACAAAGCGCAGCATTCCCACATGAAATGTTAATGTTTGCTGTGAAGTTTCAGACAAGTTCACACTCCTCTTATATTATAATGCACCTGTTGAATTTATAGAGTCTATTTTTATGTTCCTCTGTTGTGTCAAGTCAGTCAGGTCTCTGCCTGTGTCAGGTTAGTTGGTCTGTTCGATGGAATCAATCATATTATGTATACGCCTGAGTTAACTTAGGATCATTTAACTTCTTTTATGTCATTTTTGTAGAATATTTTACATTGATCGGACACTGCAACAAACTTAATACAAAACAGCAATCTTGATGCTAATCACTCACATATTCAAGTCTGTGATAAATAAACAAAAACAAAAAAGCTTTAGTTCATGGAAAATAATTAGTTTTGTGTTTTTCTATTTATATAAAGCATTTAAAGACATTTAAAGGGTAGAAATCCGGAAAATGAATAAATATTGAATACTTGTGATCTAAAGAAATTATTACAGTCAAGTAGAAAATACTGTTAATCTATGTTATATTTTTATGGCACAACTTTATTCAACATTTCACTTCTGTTTCATTAATTGTTTGAAAAACAGCCTGGGACAGACAGAAATCAGTGTTGAGCTGATCATTTTTGTTTTTTTGTGTCATAAAATACCAAAATTACAGGACTTCTATAAAACAAATGAAAGACAAATGTTGTTGAGGAGTGGTACCTCTGGATGCTAATTTATGGACTACCTGACCACTGCCGGGTTCCGGTCAGAAAGCATGCAAGACATCAGATCAATTTTTTACACTGTTTACTGAAGAACTGCATACATACAGCGATGAACAGAGCAAGCAGTTTCTGAAAGGGTATGACAAGAAATAAAGAGCTAAATTATAATTGTGTTGCAATGTAAATTAAATGCAGTAAACACTCACAGTAGATAGAAAATACATTAATGTTAATAACAACCATGTAATATTTATAAGTACTGCTTTAACCTGAAACTATGTAGCATGTGCATGTAAACTGAGGGGAATGTGAAGCTAACAGACATAGCAACCGACTCGGCTAGCTTAAATGACGCTAGATCGCGACTGTGCTAGTGAGTGAGAACAGACCCTTTAAGTAGTGCAAATACACACTAGGAGTTAAAGAACACCAACAGAATAAGTAAGCAACCTGTACATCCTCATTTTCCATCATTATGATCACAACTCACATCATCACAGACTGCTACATCGCCGCAAACGCGTCAACACTTCAACGTGAGAAAATAGAGGAAACATATCGATGTCTCTACAAAATAAGAGCGCGCACTTCAAAACAAAAGCATGAACACAGCAGTTTATAACTTGAAGAATTCTTGACAAATGTCATATTTTTACATTTCTGTGTTTAAAATAAATGTGTTGCTAATGATGTCTGTGATGGATGTTATGTTCTACCTTCTTTTGAACTGGTGTTGGAAGAACTATATTGTGACTGATGGTGTTACTGGCAGCAGCACTTAAATCATTTGAAAACCTCCTGTGTCATTTTCATAAAATTGCACATGATCTCTTGAAATTTGAAGATGTACCATTTATTATCATATGGAGTGATGATGACAAGTATTTCAGAAAATGTGAGGAAAGAAAACTGCACATGAAGATAATCTTTCATGTTCCTCTAAACATCTGGATGATGCAGCCTGTTAATGACATTATTGGTCAGACTTGTCCACCTCCTCTTCCTCCTCCTCCTCCTCCTTCTCTGTTACCCTCCACCAGCCTGAATCCTCCACATACATATTCTGGCAGAGAGGGCCCATCTCAACCTCTCCTCCCACAGACATTACCAGAAACCTGCAGTGCAGCTCCTGCAGCCTGTAGCTCACTTGACATGATTGTGTTCTTTGATGTTTTAATTGTTGTTAGAACACAACATGTTTGTAACAGCTCCTGATGACTCCCACAGCATGTTGTGTCCTCCACAGCAGCTTTTATTCAGGGCACTGAACCAATGAACATGCTGTGAATCACTCTGTTTTACTATTTTATTGTAGATAAATCACAGTACATGTTTATTTCTCAGCATTTTTACACCTCATTAGAAGAAACTCATCATCAGCAACAAATTCATTTTTAAAATCAGGAAAAGGTTAGAAATTATTTTTACAACGTTTGTGTTTCACTTTGATAAAAAAAAAATCTTCATCATCTTGGTATTTGATTTGAAGAAAATGTTATGTCATGTAATATCTTCAATCATAATTAAAATTATTTATAGTATTTACAAATCATTTCTCTTTTGAAAAATCACAGATTACCACATGTCCCAGGTCAGTTTTGAAATGATTAATAAAAACAGTTTGGGTCGACTGCAGGCATTCACCACACAGCAGCTAAATCCAGACACATCCAGTCTCACAGATTTCAAAACCTTTTTGCTCTGTCATAAAATCATCAGTACTATCAGTTTACACAACCACTTCTTTCTTTTTACCTGCTTTGTAAAACTATTTAAATAAACTTATCAGCTGTTACTACACATGCTTTAGAAACACTTGATACAGTCAAAGGAAGTATTAAACATGCAGTTAGATTATTTGTCTCATAGAGAAAGAACAACAGCAATAAACTGATGTTTTTCAAAGGCAGCTACACTCACTATGAATTACCTTAGATCTACCATCGAATTTTAAGTCGGATTTGCTCAGTTAGAAAAAAATGGCAGGAGACACTTGTTTGTTTCCCTTTTGGATACACCTGAGCAAATTTTATTTTTCTCTAAAAATAATAAGATCACATAAGAGAAAATTAAAGTAGATAAAATAATGTGTGCGATATATAAATAAAAATATTTTTACATGTTAAAATAAAAAAATGTAAAAAAGTTATTTTAGAGATAGTACTGACTTCACACGTCTTATTTCTTCAGGCTCTAATGGAAAAAACACGATTTAAGGTTAAAACCAAAATAAGAGATAAAACATTGAAATCAGCTTGAAATCCCAAAGTTACAAAAGCAACTATCAGTATGACCTCGGCAGCCCATTAGTAAGAATAAAAACTTGTGAATAAAAATAAAATGAGGAAATAAAACAGATGAAAGAATAAGTAAAAGGAGAAAATTTGGAGGAGGGAGCAACCGATGGGGACAGCTGGAATAAAAACCCTTTCAAAATAAAGTCCTTTGTTTGAGTTTGTCTCTGCTGAAGTGCTCGCCCACATTTGGAGAAATCTCAAAATACACTCGGAAAGCACTCGGAGAGCACAAACCTCTCACTGTACTGATATGCACTGTTTGGCCTTTAAATATTTTCGATTTAAAATAGAAAAACAATTCAGAGGGTAACACGCACCTGCTGTGTAAAGCCAACACTTAAAATCACATCAACATTAATTAAAATACAGATTAAAAATATAAAACAAAATAAACAAATGGATGTTTGCTGCTACCTGTATTGGTCAAAGGTTAGGTCGGCGTCTATGATTACTCTGAGGTTTCTTGCTGTGATTAGAGGAAACTACACAGAGGGATCTGAGATAATTGAACACTAAAATTTTGGATTCTGTGTCACTGAGCTGTGAAAAAAAACATGGCTCCATCCAATGTTTGACATCAGTTAAAAACAGCAACGAGGTGTACCTGTGCGTCGTCTCTGTAGCAGTACACAGACTGATTGTGACACAATCATATCACCGAGTGGGAGCCTATAGATAGAAAATAAAAGTGGACCTAATGTTGAACCTTTTCGTACAAAGACAGAAACTCTTGAAATACGAGCATAAGGTCCATAGAGCAGGTTGTTTTTTACCTGCAGTAGAAGCTGATACCACAAATATTTCTTGGCTTTGGTCTCCCTTTATCTCTCTCTCTCCCTCACACACACACACACACACACACACACACACACACACACACACACACACACACGGACACACACTTACAAAAGGTTCCAGTCTGTGGTCCGGCTCTCAGCTCAGTGTTGAGTGAGTAGGTAATGTACCAGGACTTACAGTGGTTCACAGAGGACAGTCTGCTGCTCAGTACAGAACACTTGGATTTGAATTTAAAAACCTTCTGCATAGTTTCATTTTTTTAAATATACACTTTAATTAATTGTGGTTTGACTCCCACTAACATGTCAGGGGACTCTCTGGTAGCCGGCTCCTTTGTGGCAGCAGACTACGTGGTGTTTGCCCTCATGCTGGTGATGTCGGCTGCCGTCGGGGTTTACTACGCCTGGGTGGACAGGAGCCAGAGGAGCTCCAGCGAGTTCTTGACCGGAGGCCGCAGACTGACGGCCCTGCCCGTGTCTCTGTCCCTGTCCGCCAGCTTCATGTCGGCCATCACGGTGCTGTCCAAACCGGCTGAGGTAAGAGCAGAGTGACCAGTTCTCCTCCAAAATCCTGGAAACCATAACAACAGCAATTTACATGATCCCCTCTGTAGGTTTACCGTTATGGAGCCACTATTATATTTTACTGCCTTTCCTATGTGATGACGATGCTGGTCACATCTGAGGTCTTCCTCCCTGTCTTCTACAAGCTGTCCATCACCAGCACCTATGAGGTGAGTGTGGGCTGGGTTTTAGATTTTGTATGAGTTATTTTACAGTAGTGTTTGATTTCAGTCATCATCACAACAATCACAAAACCTTCTAATAAAAAACACTTAAATGTTACAGTAATTGCACATTTTCCATATAACACAAAAAACAATGTGTGATATTCTCGACTGAAAAGGTCTGAAGTAAAAATGCATATATTTGCAGCTCCCTATCACAGTTGTGCATTAAACTGAGCTACACACCAGAAAAATTAACATATGAAAAAAGGTGAAAAAAACAACAATACAACACAGTACATATTGTTTTGTGGTGTGTGCATGTTTCAGCTATAAGGCATTAAATTGGAGCATGTTCATGTCATGGTCTGATATTGAGTGTGTTTTAAAAACTATGTTGAACCATTGTAGCAGTTTTATGTTGTATGTATTTTGTTCTGCTTATTTGTATAGACTGGGATTTACAGTGTAGGCTACTGTCACGTCTACAGTGTGATCTTCAAGCTTCAAATTTCACTTCATCCCTTGTAATCACTTGATTTCTCAAGTTTTGCTGCAGGGTGTTTTTAGTGCACATGACAAACTGTGCTTCACTTCTGATTGAATATCTAAATTTCGGGGGATTGTTTTGAGCATTATTGGAATTTTTGAACAGCACGCCACGAATATGTAGACGTAATAAATGTCAGAACAGCAGGGCGTCGAGTACAGCTCACGAGGAACACTTCAATCCCAAGTGAGTGGGAGTGAAATGAAAGAGCGTTAATGGTTAATTTGTGACGGCAGGTTATGATGACTTCTCTGTTCATTTTGCATTGTCTGCCCTTGTGTGTTTGTCCCAGTATCTGGAGCTGCGCTTCAACAGAGCAACTCGATTACTGGGCACGGTGCTCTTCATTGTTCAGACAGTGAGTAAGAGGCCAGTCAGCACATAATTACAGGGGTATAACCTAAACCACTGAAACCACCAATGTCTCACCTGAGGGAGATCTTTGTATTTTTTTGTTTCTGTTCTCACAGATCCTCTACACTGGGATTGTTATTTATGCTCCAGCTCTTGCTTTAAACCAAGGTGTGTAGGTTTCAGCTCACGGACTTATGAAAACAACCTGCATGAAGACACTTGAAGCTACTTACACAGTTACTGCTACCTCTCTCTCTCTGTCTGTCTGCAGTGACGGGTATGGATCTGTGGGGTGCTGTCATTTCAACGGGTGTTGTCTGTACCTTTTACTGCACGATGGTGTGTAACAAAATGTGAATTCAAATAAAATAAAGTTCTGACGTCACAGAATTATTCAGCAGCTACAATGTGTTTGTGGTCTACATTGTTGCAGGGTGGACTGAAGGCTGTGGTGTGGACAGATGTGTTTCAGGTAGGTGTCAGAGAGAGAAATAACACAACAAGTGGTAAATGTTTTGTACTAATCTGTCAAATTAGTGAAGGAATAAAGACTTTACGTGATCACTGCATGTGTGTCATCACCAAATGGGTGGACTTACAATAACAGCTGGGATAAAAAACTGAGCTATTTTGATCAGAAACTATCAATTATCTCATTTTTTCCCTCCCTCCCTCCAGCTTGGCGTCATGCTAGCAGGCTTCCTGTGCGTCATCATCAGGTCTGTGATCTTACAAGGAGGAGTCAGCACCATCATTTCAGATTCACAACAAGGAGGCAGACTCGACCTTTGGGAGTAAGTATCTATGTAAATGTTAAGCTCTGTTACATGGTGGGAGGAGATCAGACAGTCAGCACCAGAGGTACAGGAGCAGCACATTTTGTAACGACTATTACTGTACTGCTGGTTAAAAACAAACTATCACTCATCCAAGATCTTTGTTCTTGCTGTTCCTCATCATGGCACTGAACAGATTAATTAACTCTGTGAAACCTGCAGCTCTGCATCAAATACACCAAGGTGCACAATCATATACATTATTATAGGCTTGCATGTTGAAATCTACATGTAGCCTGTGTGTATGTCTGTGTGTGATTATGTAGATGTGTGGTGTTATGTATATGTTTATATATGTATATGTACGTGAGTATCTATATGTATATGCATTATTGCCTATATATGTGTATGTATACACGGTTTATGTCTACAAACAGTGTGTACATCTGTAGCCTATATCTGTATCTATGTATGTATCTGTGAGCTGGGGTTGGGGGAAGTGGGAGAGCTGTCTGTACTTGTCAGTTTTTGTTTGATTGTGTTTGTTGTGTTTGTATTGTTCTATGTTTTTGTGTTAGGACCCCTTGAAAAGGAGATGCTGCATCTCAAGGGGCTATCCTTCAATAAATAGAAATAGAAATTTAAATTATTACCACCAAGGAGGTTATGTTTTCCCCAGTGTTGATTTCTTTGGTTGTTTGTTATTAACACAACAGAAAAACTACCAAAGAGAGTTTTTTTTTTAAGAGAAAATTATTAAATTTGGCCAAGAAAAAACTGGGTACGATCCTGCCTGGCTGCAGTGGCTCAGTGGTAGAGCAGCCGTCTACCAAACGAAGGGTCGGTGGTTTGATTCCTGCTCCTCCGAGCTGCTGTCGGTGTGTCCTTGGGCAAGACACTTTACCCACCTTTGCCTGGTATGAATGTTGGTGGTGGTTGGAGGCGCTGTAGGCCCAGACTGGCAGCCATGCCTCCATCAGTCTGCCCCAGGGCAGCTGTGGCTACTACCACCAGTATGACTGGGTGTGAATGAATAATGGTCTCTGTAAAGCACTTTGAGTGTCTAGAAAAGCGCTGTATAGATCCAACCATTATTATTATTATTATTGTTATTATGGAAAAATAAAATAATAATAAGTACAAAAAAATCATAGAAAATCTCTATTTTTTCTTAGAGAAAAAAGTTTGATCAAGACAGTGTCTGTGTCTGTGCAGTGTCCACCATTTGAAGCAGTGGTCACTTGTGGTCCAGCAGAGGGCGCTCCAAAACCTTCTTATCCATGTTTTGAGTTTGGCATTTGGCCATGTTACTTTTTTGGAGCCAGAAGACTTGACTTTAGACCTGGTCTCATTGGAGACAATCATCCCTAAATCTTCCTCTTTTTGAAATCTAATGTCTGCTTCAAACAGATGGACCATGAGATCACTGAGAAGAAGAAGTGACTTTAACTAACATCAGAACAACTTGTGGAAAAAATGTATTGACTGAGTGTTTCATGACTGAAAATTAGGACTTTTGAGTCAAAGTCAGTCAGAGCCAGAGTTTTTTGGAGCCAGCGTCTAGTGGCTGTCGGTGGTTTTGTACTTTTATTGTACTGACACATTGGCTTTAGTTTTGAGACCTGGCTGCTTTGTCCTTTCTATATACAGTCCGTGGTCATTCCCCACAAGTTTTCAGTCTATTGAGGTTTGAGCAGCTCAGCAGAAACAAAAGCACCAAGGGAGTGTTAGAGGGAAATATTTCACTGATCTAGATTCTTTAAAAAGCCATTCAGGAGGAGGTAAATAATCTCAGACATAAACAGACATGTAGTTAATCACAAGTTGCTTTGAAAAAAAACCCCAAAAAACATGCGCCCATAACCTGGGATCCAACACTGTGAAAATGTGTGTTTTATATTGCTAAACATTCTGCACTTTCTCACTAAAATTCAAAAACAGTCTTGATCAATGAATAAGTGAGTGTTAGCTAATCATACTGATGAATCATTTCTAGTAAATAATGGTTTCACAGAAATTTAAACTCTCCTCTTTCTCTTGTTTCACCAGCTTTGATGTGAACCCTCTGAAGAGGAACAGTTTTTGGACCATAACGATTGGAGGGGCATTTATTTGGACCAGTATCTATGGGATCAACCAGGCCCAGGTTCAGAGATACATCTCCTGCAAGAGCATCACTCATGCCAGACTGTGAGTCCTGTTTTACAATGAGATAGATAGGGGTTTGTAACTTATAATAACATTTTAACTTTGTTACATTTACTGTTGTTCAATGATCAATCATGTATGAAATAATACACCACAGTACAAACAACAATTTCTCCTTCTTCTAATAACATGTTTGCTCCTCTTTCTGTTTCTTTCTTTATTTCCAGCTCCTTGTACATCAACCTGTTTGGCCTGTGGTCCATCTTGTTCAGCTCAGTGTTTGCAGGATTGTGCCTGTACTCAGTCTATAAAAGATGTGATCCCTGGACCACTGGACTGGTCTCTGCTCCGGATCAGGTACGACCGAGAGGGGCACAGTGTACAGCTGAGAGTTAAACTATTAGAAACTCAACCTCAAACCTGCTGCTGAGATGAGAAATCCAGGCTTATATTAATCTAATACCATCGTTTCTCTGTAGCTGATGCCGTATTTGGTGATGGATGTGTTGGGAGACTTTCCTGGTCTTCCTGGACTGTTTGTTGCAGCAGCATATAGCGGATCTCTGAGGTTAATATTTACATTAAAATTATTACTCTTGAGAAATCAAAAAACCCACAAAAATACTGCAAAAGAAAAAAAATGTGTTTAATTTTGCTGTATTTTAAAACACTTAAAAATATTAATAAAACTATAAACATAGACTGTACAATTTTATCAGTTTAAGTGCTTTTACACAGATTAATACAAAAGATGACACAAGATTTAATGTAAATAAAAAATGTTTGTTTTGGAAGATTACAAGATCTTTTTAATAAGTTTAATTATTTCTATTGTTTTACCAGATTTTTATGTTTTCTGTTTGTTTTACAGCCGAGGTTTTTTTTAGAAGTGTTTATGATTAAGATAAGATAAGATCAACTTTATTAATCCCACAGCGGGGAAATGTTTTATTTCCCCTCCCAGCACAGTCTCTTCCAGCATCAATGCTCTGGCTGCCGTGACAGTGGTGGACCTCATCAAACCGTTCACTGACCTGTCTGAGAAACATCTCGCCTGGATCTCAAAAGCAATGAGTAAGTAGATAATGTTTCAACTGCATCTTTTGTCTGCCAATAATATAAATGTGTAATGCATTTCCAAATGTGGTGTTCAGGTCTCCTGTATGGGGCTTTGTGTATTGGGATGGCTGCACTGGCCTCACTCATGGGAGGCATCTTACAGGTAGAGAACAATATATTAAAGGATGTATACATTGCTGATTATGCAAAGTCTTATTAGCTTTTGCAAAAGACAATTTGACATTTATGACTTATTATGAGAAAGTCTGCTTTTAAGAGATGTGTTTTTCCCGATATGCAGGCAGCCATCAGTATATTTGGGGTCATTGGAGGACCTTTACTTGGCCTGTTCACACTGGGTATCCTCTGTCCATTTGCCAACTCCAAAGTAAGTCTGTCCCCCTTTTCCACCGAGCTGGTTCCAGTGCTAGTTCGGGGCCAGTTCCTGACTTAACCCCAGTTTGTTGTGTTTCCACCGCTGCGATCCCAGCTGCTAAAACTGGTGCTGAGTCTGGCCCCACTTCCTTGCTGAGCCAGAGCTCAGCACCGACTACGCCAGGGGCTGGGGGAGCGACGGTGGAAACACAACTAGCAATAGTAGAAGACTCGCCTAATTAAAATACGGTTTTGGCTCTGGATCTCAGTGTAGACTTATAAAACCAGGAACAGCACTTGTATGCACACGTTCAGCTCCTCCATTTAAACATTATTACAGCGAGGGTGCTGCTTCGTCATATGCGAGCAGAAGGACATCGAGATTTCCCCAAACTGGATAAATACCACACATAGCGATGCAAAACTGCTTTGTTAACTCAATCATGTTGTAACTAGAATATCCGCTGAAAATAATTATTTCATGGACTGATAGTAACAGGGTAACAGTAGTTTGTTAACAGGTGCTAACTTGCTAGCGGCCGGTTGTTGTGAACCAGCTACCTATGCAGTGACATACTGACGTTTTACGGTGACGCGGCCCCAACTTGGCTCCTTGCCAGTGGAAAAGAGAAATGGGATCTGAACCAACTAACCACCAGGACTAGCACCAGCTCAGAACTAGCACTCGTTCTTGTTTGGTGGAAAAGGGGTTAAATGACCACACCTCAAAATCATAATAGCACATCCTTCTTAACTGCATTTGCACCAGTGTCTCTGGAAAAGCCATGTTAGCATTTTCACTGTCTTTCAGGGAGCTCTGTCAGGTCTCTTGTCAGGAATGGTCGTGTCTCTGTGGGTCGGTATTGGAGCACAGATATACCCCCCCTCTGCTGAGCTGACCCGGCCTCTGCCGCTGACCACCGAGGGCTGTAATTTCACCTTGATACACGGCTTAAACTCCACTGCTCCACCAACGACCACCGCCACCACAGACCTGGTACACAGTGACAGCAAGTAAGCACACCTCGGATTGATTGTTGGTTTATTTAATGTCCTCTGTTTAGCTGAGGCCAATGAAAAAGAAGGAGTGATGGTTGCATAAACACTGTGATATCAAGATAGTGTTCAGGAAAAGACAAAGCTACATGCCACACTATTACAAATACCTCTTGTACCTACAAGTCTGATTAAACATGCTCAGCCGTGCAGTGTGCTAGTTCAGTACTATTTGTTCCTCTTGGCAGACCTGTCCTGGCACAGTGGTACTCTCTGTCCTATCTTTACTTCAGTCCAATGGGAACCCTAACAGTTATCTGCGTGGGATTGATAGTCAGCGTTTTTACAGGTGAATAACATTTTTCTGAGTGCATCACTGTAGTTGCAAGAGTCAGATCTTGCTCACCGACTGTTTTCTAATGAACATCACAGATTGTGATTCTTCTCGTTGTGTTTTAATTAAAGGAGGCCGAAAGATGAAGGCAGAATCAAGACTTATGTTGATGAAGGAAGACACAACTCTTTATTTCTTGTTCAAGTTTTTTAAAGACAGGGTGAGCACCGCAGCAAAGATCAGATGTGAAATGAACTAATAGCAGCTGCTGAGCTTCTGCTTTGTGTTCTTCTCTGTTCAGGTCATGAGGCGAAGAGGAAAGCTCGACCTGAGGAAGGACAGAGAGAGGAAACTGGGCAACACTAATCCTGTTTTCTGTGACATTGAGCTGGAGTCAACAAAAAGCAGTATTCCCACTTGAAATGCAGCTAATGTATATTTATTACCTCCACCAAGGAGGTTCTGTCTTCACTCGTGTTAGTTTGTCTGTTTGCAACACTATGGAAAAATGACTGAACAGATCTCATTGATGTTTGTTGAGAGGTTGGGGTCTACCCAAGAAACAAATTATTAAATTTTGAAGATGGGATCCTGTTTGAAAACATCTTAAAAATCCAATTTCTTATGAATGTTTTAGCAAAAACAATGGTGACGGGGAACCAGTAGATGGTAACAAAACATGGCCGCTGCCTCTGTCAGCTGAATAAAAATAGGAGGAAAGAAGCGGTATTTCTACACACATGCAGGGTGATAATATCTACAATCTGAGACAGTTTGGTGGAGATCAGACATGGATTTTGTCTTGGTGGAGGTTTGTGCTCTGTGAGGACTTTGTCACTGGATTAAATTTTTGCAATGTTTCTCTCTGGGTGTTGTTTCATCACAGCAAAAAGATCCAAGGTCAAAATCCACTGAGCAGTTTACAACATCTTCCATGTGTGGGTGACTGTCCTCCCAAAGTCCAAACACATGCAACTCAGATAATACCTTCTCTTAAATATATAAATTTGTGCAACTGTATTAAAAAAGAAAAACTGAAATATCACATGCACATTAGTATTCAGACCCTTTGTCAGGTCTCTCTAGAGACGTTCAATGGAGATTAATTCAGGGCTCTGGCTTGGGACCTCAAGGACATTCACAGAGTGGTCCCTAGGCCACTCCTATGTGTTTGGGGTCATTGCCGTGTTGGAAGGTGAACCTTCAGCTCAGTCTGAGGTCTTAAGCGCTTTTGGGAAAGGATTTTATGCAGGATCTCTCTGTGCTTTACTGTGCTCATCTTTCCTTTAACTCTGACCTGTCTCCCAGTCCCTGCAGCTGAGAAACACCCCCACAGCATGATGCTGCCCCCACCATGCTTCACGGTTTAGATGTTATCAGGCAGGTGATGAAGTGTTTGATGTCCTCCATGCAGTCCAATCTTTGTTTCATCAGACCAGAGAATTTTGTTTCTCACAGTCTGGGAATCCCTGATGTGTTACTTTGTGAACTCTGCATAGGTTTTCATGTATCTCTGACTAAGGATCGGGACACTCAGATCTGTGGATAGTTGTCCTTCTGGATCTTTCTCCCATCTTCACACAGGATCTGTGTAGGTCAGTCAGAGTGATCATTGGGTTGTTGCTCTAGAAAGAGTCCTGGTCATCCCACACTTCTTTCTGTGAGCTCTTTAGGCAATTCCTTCAAACTCATGCCTTGGTTTTTGCTCTGATATGTATTGTCAGCTGTGAGACCCTATATAGACTTGTATGTGTCTTTCCAAATCATGTCCAATCAACTCAATTTAACACAGGTGGACTCCTTTAAAGGTGCACAAACATCTCAAAGATGATCAAGACAAATGGAGGTGCCTGAGTTAGTGAATACATGTCAAACCAAAGGGCCTCAATACTTATGTTCATGTGGTATTTCAGTTTGTCTTTGTAAAAATAATAATAATTTAAAGGATTTCATCATAAAGCTGCAACATAACAAATGTAGAAAAATTGAAGGGGGTCAGACATGATTGCACTGTATATTAAATTGTTTAAGTGATTTATGTACACACACAAAGCATAAGTCAAAAACATTGTTTAAAACTTTACTGAATTGTAAAAGGCAAAAGTGGTAAAATAAAGAGCAGTTTCAGAGCTGAAGCCAAATGATCGAACGCACTAAAAAGAGATTAAATTCCAATCACTGATTTCAGTTGTCAAAAATGTCAACAAGTACACAAATCACCCCTCCAGCCACTTCCTAAACACACCCAGATGCACAGTAGGCAGACGGAGGAGGGACCAGAGAGGCAGAGAGGGAGGGACAGTGAGAGCATGCAACATTAAATATTACCCATAATGTGGACACACAGTCAATGATTCACCAGATTATACCAGCAGGTGTTTACAGAGGATCATCTGATTTGAATAACCAAGAAGGTTAGTTTTTAGTTTTGCCCCAAAATCCTAGCAAAATGTCGGGAGACTCTCTGGCGGTGGCGGACTATGTGGTGTTTGCTTTCATGCTGGTGGTGTCTGCTGGCATCGGGGTTTACTACGCCTGGTCCAGTAGAGGTAGAGGGACCACCAGGGACTTCTTAACTGGAAATCGAAAACTGACGGCCCTGCCTGTTGCCTTGTCCCTGAACGCCAGCTACATGTCATCTGTCACACTGCTGTCCAACCCAGCTGAGGTGAGGTGGCAGTGGATTGGTCTTATTCTTTGAAAACATCTCAGTGCAGTTGTCCTTGTTGCTGGACTTCATTGTTGAAGTGATTTATTGTGTTAATAATCTTTCACAATCTGAAACAAAACAACTTCAAGACGAGGCTTTTGTTGGTGAATACTTTAAAGAGGACTCTCTTTTTTCCCATGTTGTCTGTTCTTAGTCCAGTTTTACAATGCTGAGTGTTCATACTACATGTTGGGCTCCTACAGCTCACTCTGATCTTCTGCTATTGACCGTGGGTTATTATTATTTCTTGAAAGCAAACATTTTCTACTTCAGTCATCATTTTGCAGCATTTCCCACATGTACACTGTACCCTACATGTGGCTTGTGATTAAAATACTGAATGCACCTTTATGTGCCACAGTAAGCTGTTAATGGGTGTAATATTCACCAAGCACAGACATCCTGCGGTGGTGAATGATAATGCTGTCTGCTTTCAGATTCTCAATCAGATTCAGACTCAGACATTCGCAGGCTGGTTTCAAATGTTCGGATTTCCAGTCAATAAAATTACTTTCTTTGCTTATACATGTTGGAGAGTCTGCTTCCCCTTGTCACCCTGACATCAGCCAATCGAAGAAAGTTTCAATCTATAAATATAAAGTTAGAAATTAGCATAATGAATCATCTTTAACAAGATAGTATTGCTATTTCACCATACGAGGGTGACAGTGCTTAGTTTATACCAGTGGTTCCCAACCTTTTCCAACTCAGGGCCTACTTTTAAGTCTCTTTTTTCACGGCCCACCTCCAACCTCATCAAATACCAGGCCATATAAGGTGTTCCCAGAGCAGTTTTTTATTGAATATTGAACACCTGTAACATATTGTAACACCTTCAGTATAACCGTTTCCAAGGACCTATCCATCAGCTCAACTGAGTTTACAACATCATTGTAGTGTTTTTATTTTTATATAATTACATCATCCTATTTTGGAAATGATTTGGCGGCCCACTCGCAATACCTTCGCTGTCCACCAGGGGGCGGCGGCCCACAGGTTGTAAATCACTGGTCTGTACCATTAATAGTGTTACTGATTTTGCCCTGGTGAAGGTTTGAGTGCTTTCAAATTAGTTTTAAAGGTTTGTGTGTGATCTCATTTTCTTGTGCGCAAGATTGCATTGTGGCTCACCGCAAAATATGAGAAGTTGTTTATTACTTCTCATTGTTTTATTTTTGATTTTGCCAATTCCATGTGACTGCAAAGTTTCCTCGTCTGCAGGTGTACCGCTTCGGCGCCATCTTTGGTCTCATTAGTATCGCCTATGTGACTGGAGCAGTCATCGCAGCTGAGGTTTTTCTCCCAGTCTTCTACAGGCTGGGTATGTCCAGCATGTTTGAGGTAAATCTGTCTTTGTTTCTTCTTTTAAAATACAACAAAAGAATGATAAAAATTACAAAAACTGTGAAAACCACGCTTTAAATACATTCACAAATTTATAAGGATTTTATTAACATTTTTTTTATGTTTCATTGTTTTTACATGTGTAAATGTTGCTTAATTGTGTAAATGCTTTATTCACATTAAAACCTGTGGCTCAGGTGGTAGCGCAGGTCGCTTATGAATCGTGAGGTTGTGGGTTCGATCCCCAGCTTCTTCTCTTCTGTCCTTGAGTCGAAGTGTCCTTGGGCAAGACACTGGACCCGAATAGCTTCCAGTGGTGGCTAGTGCTTTGCATGGCAGCTCAGTAGCCATTGGGGTGAATGGGTGAATTAGGTGCGATGTAAAGCGCTTTGGGACCTAGCTTAGCATGAAAGCGCTATATAAATGTACTCCATTTACCATTAAAAAACCCCCAAAATACACACATTATACAGTGTTGGGCAGTTTAACCTAAAATAAAATCTCACTACACCTGTCAAAGAAATGTAACAGAGGAAGGTTACCCACTGAACTGTTAAGAAGTAGAAGTATAAAGTATCATGAATCAGAGGTTCTGCAGTACTTCCTTAAATTTGTCCTGAAATGTTCCACCACTGCTCCAGAGCCACAACTGCATTCCTATTCAGTTACAATGTTTCCTCTTGTTTCTTCCTAGTACTTGGAGTTGCGTTTTAACAGAGCAACCCGTCTGCTGGGAACTGTAAACTTTGTTGTTTCAGCAGTGAGTATAAATCCAGCAAACATATAATTACTGGGATACACCTGTAATCTGATTACACTGCTGTTATTTCTCTAACACAGGTTCTCTTCTGTGGCGTCATCATTTACGGCCCGGCTCTCGCTCTAGCACAAGGTACGTTGTATTCAGTCCCAGCACTGAGTCACATCCACAACATTCACATAAACCATCAATCAGTTCTCTCTGTCTTCCTCAGTTATGAATCTGGACCTGTGGAGTGGGATCATTTCAACAGGGGCTGTTTGTATGTTTTACAGCACACTGGTCAGTAAATAAATGAATAACACAGATTCAACTTTGATGTAATCATAACTAAAAGTACAAACGTCAGTACAGGCTAATAGATTGTAGACTGTTTCATCTGTTACAGCCAGCAGATAAATGGCATCTTAGATGATTTCTTTAAATGTTTTTATAATAAAGAGTTTTGTTTATATCCTCATCACACTATCTTTGCAACATAGTAGTTGACAATTTTGAATATGTAATGTACAATATTGTTGTAGCAATACAACTAAAAGGTGACCCATTATTTTGGCCGAGGAGATTTGAATGTGTTGTTTTGTGTCTACACTGTTACAGGGTGGACTGAAGGCAGTGGTGTGGACAGATGTGTTCCAGGTAGGTAACTCCACAAGGTCCATCATTGGTGTTTGTTAAACCATTTGGTGATTAAATTGACATTTTATAGTTGTGTGAGAATTCTTCATGTCTCTGTTTGGTTGAGTCTAAGGTTTGGTTTTGAAACCATATGTCAGACTCCATGATGCAAAGACAAACTGTGGAATCACTGACTTCCTGTTGTGTCATGTTCTGTAACTTTTTGTTTTTGAGTGTTTTTCTTTCCCCTAGTGGCCATATGGTGGAAATTCAGCATTATTCTTCTAGTCTTCCCTGTTTTTTCTTGGTTGTTTAAATCAAGTAACACTGCAAGTCATCGTGATCCAGGAAGTCTTTTTTTGAGACATGTGGTCAGCATGAAGCTACAGCTCATATCTGTTGGGCCTTGGAAAGGACTGCGTTAGGTTACTTGTTTGTGTTTGGGCAGTGGACGCATAAAGTGGGTTTTGGTTGAGATCCTGAAGCATAGATGTGATGTTGTTATGATTTGCCAGTTCAGTTTACAATGCAGACACTGCACAGTGTTTTCCTTCAGATGAAGTTTGAAGTGGTCCAAAACTTTTGACACTTCCTCCTCTTCTCTCTTCGTTGTTTTCCCTCAAATGAGTAAGGCAGTACAGGTAGCTCAAATTAAAAATACCTCATCACTGAAAAGATGACTCTGCCGAACTTCCCCCCCAGCTGAAATGAAACATCTGCTGGTGAGTTTATTAAAAGACAGATTTTTGTTGTGGTGCAGACACTGGAAAGCCATTGTCTATATTAAATAACACCATCAAAATAAGTTTGTTGCAGATGAAACCGAGTCGTCATCATGGCACCTGTTAGCTTAAAAATGACGGAGATGCTGGCAGAAGTATAACTATTGGTCCATGAAAAAGATATTTTTTTCAGTGGATATTGTAGTTACAACTTGATTGAGCTAGCAAAGCAGTTTTGTGTTGCTATGTGTGGTATTTATTTCATTTTGGGAAATCACGATGTCTAGGAAACATCAGCCCAAGTTGGCTGGCCAACAGGGACTAGTTAACATCAGATCTTGTGTATTTCCACTGAAACAGAGAGAATACTAGCAAAAGACTTTTATATTTTGAGAGCGAAATGCCCACAGCATGAATACATTTTGATTATACATTTTATTTTGTTGGTAATAGTTGTAAAACTGCAGTATTACATGCAAGACTGTGCTTGACCGTCATTGCTGTCACGACAGCGATGCAGCCAGGAATACACCGAGTATTGTTAGCATTACTGAAGTGTGTGCTAATCATGGTCAAGCATTGTCTCTTGTGTACGTGTGTAA